>JAWRVZ010000157.1:1280000-1402500 GCA_037043235.1 Rhodeus uyekii | reverse complement strand
GAATGTAAGCGTTTGACAGCTGAAGGATTAGCTCCCTCTAAAAATGAACATACTGTCGTCATCTAATGTTGCCGGGTCAATGTGACCCATATTGATTTTTGAGTTGCTGTTTAACCTGATGTTTTATTGTTGTATTGATGATTTGACTGATGTTTTTAACCTGTTGTATTCCTTTTTAGTATTAATTAGTCTTAATCAATTAGTTTTTACTTCTTAGAGTGATTTTTGGTGAATTGTATTGAATCCAAATAGGGTCAGTTTGACCTTTACTATAAAAAAGGCTTTCTTCTGTGAAATAAGGTAAAATAAGATTCAAGTTGCTCTTTTCCATGTACAGTAGTAAATTTAAAGTAAAAAATCCGTAACACTTTACAATGAGGTTTCATTTGTTAACAGTTGTTAATGTATTTACTAACAATGAGCAATACGTTTATTACAGTAATTATTAATCTTTGTTGGTGTTTGTTGATGGACGTCCACCAATGTTAACAAATATAACTTTGGATTTTAATAATGGATTAGTAAATGTTGAAATTAACATTACGATTAATAAATGCTATAGAAGTTTATTTATTTAGAGTTTGTTATTAGTTCTTATTAACTAATGAAACCTTATTGTAAAGTGTTACCAAAAATAACTATGAAATATTTGTGTTATATGACATTGTCCACAGTAAAATTATTCAAAGTGTTTTTTTTAAATGATTATTTTAAAGAAAGTCCCTTCTGCTAGCCGAGGCTGCTTTTATTCAAACAAGAATACTGTGAAAACAGTAACATTGTGAACGATTCATTTAAATAAACATTTTACTACTTTATAAAATTTTTAAATGCAATTTATTTCTGTGATCAAAGCTGTATTTTCAGCATCATTACTCCAGCCTTCAGTGTCTCGTGATCCTTTAGAAATTACAGATTCAAAATTCTAATTATCAAAACTTTTGATCGGTATATATGAGTCAAATCATTGTTTTGTGTTATGAACAGACCAACATGTAAGTCGTTATTCCCTGATAATAAGGATTTTTTTCATCAAACTCATGATGCAGGCTTGCTTTCTAATAGCAGACAACAATTATATATCAAAGCAGTCTATCAAATATTTAAAATGCAGCTATTTCATGGTTCATTTGAGATCAGATTGAGGTTAACTATTAAACAGGACAGTGTCACCTCTCACACACTGGTTCTGCTCACTGATGTGTTTATCATCTAATATATCCATTCGTGAGTGTTTGAGCTGCTGCTCATGTGTGATTGTGCAGGAGCTGGTTGTTCGGTTCCTGCAGAGAGCCAGCAGTAACCTGCATCAGGACATGTGTATGGAGGTGCCCAGCCGTCAGCTCTGCCTACAGGACCGTCAGCGCATCCTCTCCCATCAGCTGGGCAACTTCATACAGCTCTATAATGAGGTTTGTGCATCAGCCGCCCGATAATACAGGGAATCAAATGAAGGAACAGTTGACAATTGGGAAAAGGTAGTTTAGCAATGCCAACTTTGAGTATGCTGACCAAAGCTTCAAGTGCCCCTATTTTTAATTATAAAATAAATAAAGATGAATCCTTATATATAGAAGTTACAAGTTACCGTATTCAATCAAGAGCAACGTCTGATTTATTAGAGCATATTTATCATATTAGAGCATACAGCACTTGCATTGAACAAAGTTTACAAAGAGTGACTGTTTTGTACACGTTGTTTTTGAATCATTGCTGTTGCAATGTATTGGGAAGCCAGAATATGAATCTTTCGATAAACTCTGTCCGTCTGTTTTACACGTCATTTTCAACAAGCCGTATTATGAATGCGACATCCGATTTAAGATGCAAGTGCGTGCCGAATCGTGGGTGGTGAATGGTACGGTTCCATTTTAATTGTTTACAGAGAACAGTTACACCCCTACGGAAAGGTCCGCAAAGTTTCAAAGATGAATGGATTTATTGTCGCCTAAAAGCAAGAGTGATTCTGAAACTATTTTTCAGTAATTCCTGTTTCCTGTTTCCTATTCCTGTTTATTCCTGTAATTCCCTAATTCCTAATTCACTTCCTACTTGAATCTGCGTAGGTTTGTATCTAATTTGCATAATGTCCAAGCATTAGGACCCAGACTGGAATTGATACTGCAAAACCAACCCAAATCTGTTCTGTTCGTATCACTTCGAGGAAATTCACCAATCCCAGCAAAGTGTTGACCTTTAATGCATGTAAAACTCTTTCAGAAGACCTCCGAAACAAAATTACGATCCTTTAAAATAGCACAATTGGGGCACTTTAAAAAATGTGAAGGTTTTGTTGGCCCTTTGCGATTTGCTTTGGCATTTTGGAAAAGGTTTGAAGGTTATATTTGCATTGAGTAGTTTGAAAACAGCTAGAAATCCCAATGGTCTCTGGTTGCTAGTGTGTTTTGGGTGGTTGCTAGGGTGCTGCTAAATGTTTGCTAAGGTGTTCTGAGTGGTGGCTAGATGATTAAGTTCGTATTATGGGTGATTTTTAAGGCATTGCTAAGAGGTTCACCAGAATGAGTAATTTTCTGTCAAAGTGCTGTTAACCTACTCATTTCAGTTGAATGTGTTGTCACATCCAACTGTCAGCTGTCAGGCGTTGTGGTGTGGGATGACAAAGACGAGGAGAGGATGATAAACTAAAACTTCTCTTTAATCACAAACTTAAACAAAAGACTTTAAATAGAAAACAAAAGGCACAGTTGTGCAAAAACAGAAGATACTACAGAGAGCGTGGGGAACACGGAGAGACACGGAGAACATCGCTTACAACTGACAAAGACAAGAGAACACACGAGGGCTTATATACACAAGGTAATGGGGAACAGGTGATGAGACTAATGAGAAGAGTGACTGACACGACAGCTGAAAGGGAAGCACAGGAAGGGGCTGAAGACACGACAGGACTGTGACATCAGTATTAATCGCCATATAATCTCTTTTGTTTTAACAGAAACATGACTCATTATAATTGACCACATATGTATCCTGTGAAAATGAATCATTTACACGTTGCAGCATATCGTTGACATTTAATTTGTGGATATACACCCCCAGCAGATTTAAAACAGCAGATTTTTGTAAAATATGTAATATGTAAACCCAAGTGACACATTTCAGTGATTTTTACTGTAAAGCTAAGTACAAAAGCTCTGATATGAACAGCTGTTTTAATAGGGGTGTGCAGATTTTATTTTAATATGCACTGTAACTTTGCAAGTGCAGCATCAGCATGACTATCAAATGGACTGTTTAAATCAGAGAGACACAAACAGAATAGAAAATAAACAGAGTGGGTGGGGGAGATAAAATGGTAAGTTTACCTCAGAGAACTGTTTAAAATGAAACTAATGCAATGCACACACTCTTTAGGTCAACTTTGTTTGATAACCCTTAGGAAACCAAGCAGATGGTGGAGCGTTTGGACAAGATTCCAGATGAAGATCGCTGCATCAACTCAAATGTTTTCCAGGAGTTTATTCTGGAAGCCAGGTTGGTGATGAACACATCATCAGCACAATCCATTACTAGGACAAATAAGGAGAATGAGTTGCTTCTGCCAGTGGTGTTTCAGTGGCTATTTTTTGCCTTTTCTTCCAGTGAAAGTAACTTGGAGGAAGTACTTACATTCTACACTCAGAAGAATAAGTCTGCCAGTGTGTTTCTGGGCACAAAGTGTCACAGCAGCAGAGTCAAGAGGAACAGTGAGGAGAACAGAGAGCGTGAGCGACATTTCCTCATGTTTTACTCCACACATGCCATCTCATCAGCCATGCGTGAAGTATGACACAATACATGCTTTGATAAAAGATGGTGGTCTTAAAGGGATAATCACCCCATAATATCCCTATCCGCAGCTCTTTGCCACGCAATGACTCTTCGTAGAGATGGGTCTATCATATCAGCTCTGAAAACTCATTTCCGCTTGTAAGATTTCCTGTTGCTCAAACAGTAGAGTGGCGCTTGCAACGCCAAGATCATGGGTTTGATTCCCAGGGAAAGCAAGTGATTAGAATGTCAAGTTCAAGTTCAGTTTATTTATAAAGCACATTTAAAAATGGCCAAAGGCCAACCAAAGTGCCATACAACAGGTTGAAAGAAAACCGTACACAAAGCACAAGAGAAAAACAATAAAATAAGAAATAAAAAGCAAAATAGAAAACAAAACAAAAATAGAAACAGCCAAAAACTGAGAGGCAGAGGCAAAGAGACATAGTCAAACCGTACACACATCCACATAAAGACATATGCAAACACATATATATATATGCATAAACAACTGTATATACACAAAACCCCCAAATAATTACATATTAAACATCAACAAACGCGAGAGAGAAAAGATGGGTTTTAAGGCAAGATTTAAACTCAGATAAACTGGAAGCCATTCTAACAGGGTCAGGAAGATTGTTCCATAGTGTGGGGCCGGCCACTTCAAAAGCTCGATTTCCCCTGGTCTTTAGGCGGGTTCTGGGGATCTTTAAGAGGACTTTATCCTCCGATCTCAGTTCTCTCACGGGAGTATAAGGGTGGAGAAGATCGGTCAGGTAGGAGGGAGCCATATTATTTAGAGATTTGTAGACAAGTAGTATAATTTTGTATTGAATTCTAAACTGGGTAGGCAACCAGTGAAGAGATCTCAGGAGGGGCGTAATGTGATCGAATTTATTACGCCTCTTAAGAAATCTAGCTGCCGCATTTTGGACTATTTGTAACCTAGAAATTTGCGCCTTTGAGATCCCGTAATAAAGGAAATTGCAGTAGTCCAGTCGCGATGTAATGAAGGCATGGATAGCAGTCTCTAAAGAGCCTTCGGAAAGGAAGGATTTAATTTTAGAGAGAGAGCGAAGATGAAAGAAACTAGAATCAACAACAGTGCTAATTTGCTTGTCGAATTTTAAACAGTTGTCAAAAACCACTCCCAGATTCCTCACTTTGGGAGAGATAAATGAACTTAATGACTCAAGATCAATAGGATTTTGTGTTCTGGAGTCAGAAGGGTTGAAGACAATGACTTCCGTTTTATCTGAGTTTAGGGAAAGAAAGTTATTGGAAAGCATCGTCTAGACATGCTAATAGAGTATGGAGAGTAGATTTTCCTTTCCTGGTTATAGGCAGATAGATTTGCATGTCGTCAGCGTAGCAGTGGAAGGAAATGTTATGTTTGCTAAAGATAGAGCCCAAAGGAAGCAAGTAAAGAGAGAAAAGGGTAGGAGCTAGAACGGAGCCCTGAGGAACACCACAGCTTAGATCGCTTGAAACGGGAGTGAAGTTACCAACTTTAACTGAGAAACTTTGATTTGTTAAAAAAGATTTGAACCAGCTTAAGACCTCCCCCTGTAGCCCGATGCAGGATTCCAGGCGAGAGACAAGAATCTCGTGAATGTCAATGTGTTTCTTGAATTTAATGGAAGTTGCTTTGGAACAAATGCAGAAATGCAAATGTATCGCTCCGGTGTGATATCAAACATTGCATGCCAGTTTTGAATGCTAACATGATGAGATTTTGAGAGTTTGACAGACAGGAATATTATACGTGAATAACAACTAAATAAAAAATAAGTCAGATAAAAAAACAACCAAATAAGTCATGCCGACATGGCTGGGAACATCAGGCCAACTACAGCAATGAGTGATATTATTAATAAAAAAGAAAGTAAGTTAATACTTTTATTCAGCAAGCACACATTAAATTGATAAAAACTTTTATTGTTATAAAAGATTATTTTTAAAATAAATGCTGTTCTTTAGAACTTTCTATTCTATCAAAGAATCTTAAAAATAATGTATCATGGTTTTCAACATTGTTAATAATCATATGATTAATCCAGCTTTAATCACAGGAATAAATTATAACTTTACTATATAATAATATAGGAAAGTGTTATTTTAATTGTAATAATATTCTCAATTACTGTATTTTTATTTTAAAAAATGCCACCATAGTGAGCAAAAGAGTCTTCTTTTAAAAACATTTAGAAAAACATAATTATTCTAAACTTTGCACCAGTTGTATAAAATGTACATTTATGAGAATGTGCAAGATTTTACACACTATCCAGGTGTGTGAAATATGTTTGCCTTTTCAGGATGTAATAATGAACTGCTAATAACACACTCATTTACTGTCTTTCTCATGAAGCAGCTGCATGTATCAACATGGGCGCCTCTGGTGGTTTAGAGAATGCAGATTCAATCAGCAAGACCCAAATAACAGACAGTATCGCAACTCTGATGGGAAACCAGGGCCAAAACAACATAACCCAAAGCACGGAAAACTGTAGCGCAACGAAACACGGTAACAAAAGCAATGGACACATCAGAAACAAAAGGCAAAGTGGAAACAGCACCGTTATTGAAGTGCCACCCAACGCTTATAGTGAATCAAGAGTGTCGAGAGATGACACGAGCAAGACTCACACTTCTGTGGTCAGAAACAGGAAAGCTCTGCCAAAAACCACGTACACTCCAGCTTTAGACTGTGAGCAGATTGTCTTACAGCACTGCCTCTCACCGTCAGCAGCAGAACCGCCACCTTATGTCCAGCCGCCTCCACATCCACTGGCCAACACCTCCACACCACCGGCTCCGTACGCCACGTGGGCCTCTGCACGCAACCAATCCACTGGACCAACCATCGACCAGGAAGCGCCTCGACAGACCCATCCTCCCGGTGCAAACACCTTCATGCCTAAAGCTGTGCACGTGTCCAGCCAGAGACCGTCACGCCCGTCCTCTGCAGGACAAGGTAATCAAACCACTCAAAAGATTGATGATAACAGCCCTGCCTCGCGTTTGCTGAAGGGATCCAACACTTGTGCCTGACCTGCTTTTGCTCTAGCTCGTCACTTTATCACTAAACGTGCATATTGTCTTGTTATTGTCTTGTTTTCCAGTGCAAATATCTAAAGAAGTGAGTTTATGCTTCAAAAAGAGAAAAAATTTGCCATTGGAGTGAGAAATATCTACTTAATTCAAAGGGAAAACTAGTTTATTTTTCTAACGCCACTGGCAGATTTGTTCTTGATTTAAGCTAAAACTCGTTTCATTACACATTTCTCAGAAAACAAGACTTAATAACGTTCGTCCTCTAGTAAACGTGTATTGATTTAAGAATGTTTCGATATTTGTGCTGGAAAACAAGAGAAAAATGATGAGGAAGATCATTGGTGTAGCGTTTTTGCTTTCGACAGCCATTTGTAAGGTGAAGAAGTCTTGTAATCACCAGAACAACCGCCACAAACACACTTCCTATCTTCCTCTGATCCAGGTGACAGCTGCCTGTTCAATTCACAGCCAGTTTCCAATTGTGAGGCATTTCTTAAGGTTAATCCTCATTTCAGTATTTGAGTTATGGCTGGTGAAAATTACATACAATTACTGATTTTGTGATCAAAAGCTTATTTATTGATTTATTTATGTGAAGTCCTTTGTCATTATGTGGAGTATTTGAACATATTTTTCCACTCCTTTGCAGATTATAAGCTATATTATATTTTTGTCATTTGAACTGAAACATTTAACATGTTGACTGATTTTGTTATTTTGATAAGTGCATTAAAGCTGATTTCAATCTTATTTTGCCAATCAGCAGGGCTGTGTATTCTTCCCTTACACCAAATATGACATGTCTTTTGTATCTATGTGTGCCTGTGGATGATGGGCTACTTATGATTCTAAAGCACTTATGTTTGTTTGATTGATTGATTCGACAGCGAGTCAGAAGCCCAGTCTGAGTAAGTCCAGGCCTGGTTCTGCTGATGTGCTGAAAGAGAAGGACTCGCTGTCGGCCCAGGCTCAGTCCAACCAGCAGGCCATCGTATCTGCTCTGCGCAAACTCGTGGAGAAGCAGGCGGCCCGCCAGTACAGCACGTCCAGTCACATCAGCCTCCTCACGCAACATGTGAGTTATGATTTACACAACAGAGACAAGCTCAAACTTTCAAATAGTGTTTTCGTGACAAACTTCTTTTGGAGTGTCTGTACTGTAAATGAAGTATATATTTACATTCAAGAAACACATTGACGTTCTAATCAGTTCTTGCTTTCCCTGTGAATCGAACCCATGACCTTGGTGTTGCAAGCGCCACTCTCTACTGTTAAAGCGTCAAAACATTACGGTAGTGTCAGAGCTCTGCCACAACAACAAGAGAATGACTAGACCGAATGTGGCAGAACCCTGACATCCTTGCTCATTCAGCCCACAGTCATTAATAAGCAACCTCTTATGGGGAAACTTACGTACTGTGTCTTTATTGAATTAAATAGAATTTCTCAAATGACAACAATCATGCTTAGTAAACTAGATGACAATTTTGAACAGAATAATTGTGATAATTAGTTTGAACCATTGTACACTAGTTCCATCTTCCCAAACCGTCTTGTGCATACAGTCAGCTGATGAGTCACAGGCGACTCGCACTCCAATCCAGAAGGAGGCGCAAGAGTTTGCTAGTAGCCTCTATGCTCATTCATTTTTGTGACACGCTCCACAAACTTCACATTACAGAAATCGGGATGGCAAAAAGTTGTGTGTTGTTTGTTTTCAAAAAAATGCGAGCTAGGCAAGTGTCTTCTGTTCGCTGCTCACAGCTTAATACACTAAAGGAGGCTGTGCTGTACAAACTAGTTCATTAAATGCTGCTACATGGAACAAACTACTGTCTGTACAAGATAAATGAAAGGAATGATTTGATTTGTTGCTTTTTCCTGTCGTGACCCCAAAATCAATCTTTGACTTCTGTGTACCATTAAACCCTTTCTATACACTTTATAGCTTGAATGTGTTTTTAAGTTTTCACTGACTAAATCTAGTCTAAAATAGTCTCCCACACTTTTACTCAACTAAAGCTTGACTAAACAAAAAAACAGGATAGGTTGACTAAATATGAAAAAAAACTAAAACCGACATTTGACTCAAGACTGACTAAATAAAAAAACAGCTGCCTCAATGAACACTAATATGCACTTTGTTGTTAAGATGAGAGACTCTGTGACGGAGCAGGATTCAATCGGTGAGAGCGTGCACTGAAGCGATTTCTGCTGTGACTAATCTAAACGCCTCTGATTGGCCATTGCATTCATAAGAAATGTCTGTGATTTGTTTATAATGTGCACCACTTGGCATTTGGGCCAAACGGCTGTAGAATCTGGAGAATGTCTGAATAAAGCTGGCGGATCCAGAGACACGGTGTGTTTGTCAAGAGCAGGATACGAGGAAGCAGCTCTACGACTCTCTCTCTCTGTGCGTGTGTGGTCTCATTATCAGATGCTTCACAGGGGAGTCGCTTTCTCTTGATATTTAACAAGCAGGCGGTTTTCCCTCCAATTAATTGATTCTTATAAATAAAGGAATGTTACAAACTGGCACCAAGTACAGGGTGAGATCAGTTCATGTCCCCCTTTCTCTGTTAAACACCTGAAGCGTTTCCCTCGGCTCTGAGACCACACAGATTCACTGACGCCGATGTTATTGAACGCTGTTACTCTAGAAGGTGTTTACTTTAGTTTACTGTGTCATGCTGGAGTCTCTCCTTCCCACTCTAAAGCTTAATAGCTTGAACAAATGCATCAACCAACTGAAATTGTGCTTTCTGGCAAAATAGTCTGGAGCTATATGACGCTTCATATACATAGAGTATTTCTCTAGAGATATATGGGAACCACCTCCCATTTGTACAAAAACAATGCTCCCATTCACTGACTGCTGATGTTGTTTTGCTTTTGAAATTGAGTGGCAGTGGAACATTCTGTTAATTGGCAATAACATTTTGTAATTTAATGAACCGCTAGAAGTGGTTGGCATTTTCAACCTTGCATTCTTTGCTTTGGAAATCTGGCTTTACCGGCAGCCGTTTTAAACACCTCGTTCAAATAATTACTGCTCAAATGAGTGAAAATATCGCAATTGAAGCCTTATGAGAGTTTGTTCTATTTTTTATTTTTAAGAGCGACTTTAAAGCAGGTTGGAAATCGCATTACTCTTTATAATCAGTTCTTTTCATTTGAGTGTATGAAAAACGCAAGACAATTTACGTTGAGCAGCACAGGCTGTTTTTCTCGTGACCTCTGCCAGTCGCCCACATGTAGGCTTTCATAAAGAACCTTTCAGCTTCAGCACGGGTCATTTGCACAAACCATCATCATAACCCAGCATAACATTTTTGTTCACCTCGCACCATTTACAGTAGCTCCAAATATAGATTCAGTTCAACACTGCAATATTCACACTGCTCTTTCAGCCCTTTCTTCTGCTGTTCTTTCTGTGCTGGAGTTGGGGAATAAAATAATTCAATCACCATCAAAATTAATCATTATTAATGGAAAAACATCACAGTTTTACTGGAACTTGGTTTAAATTAGAACGAGTTTTTAGCCATATTTAGAGACAGAGAGAGGGAAACACCAGGCACTTTACATATATGACTTCAGAAGAGGGCTGAACTATTTGGGGAAAGTCTAATAAAGCTTGTGATTTAAAATATTATTTATCCAAAATTGTATGATTATATATCAATATATTATAGTAATTTGTCACGCTTCTGTTCGGTTTCATGGACTTTGGTTATTTTTAGTCACATGTTTCATTTGTTTCAATGGACATTAACTCCAATCGCCATTCCTGTTCGTTATGTTGTCTTTACCTCTTTGTGCTTAAGTTCAGTTCCTGAAGATGCCCTTCAGCATGGGTTGTCTTTTGTGTTGTGTGTGAACTGTCAGTATTTTATTATTAAATACATTGGTATTGGAACCTGTTGTCTGATCTTATTCTTCTTCGGATCTGTGATTCAGATACTTTAATTATGATTATTATTAGCATAACAAAATAAGAAATACTATTTCACTATAGTGCAACAGTGCCCGCCCACCTTATTTAACCGTGTATAAAAAAGTATTTTTTCATTCATTTTTTCTCCTTTTTTTCCCTTGTTCTTTAGGTTTGATTTGAAGCAAAACAGTTTTTGAAAATCAGACAAAAAGGCACGTTTTAGTGAAAGAAAGAACTACAATCCCATGCTTTCTGGCCTGGAGTTGGCTAATTGCCTTGTTACATGAATTATGATTCTGGATTGCCCAATAAAAGCTGTATTTGGAGCTTCACCCAAATCTCAGAGCACTCTGTTACAATTTCACTGTAAAATAAAAAAATAATAATATTTAATACGAATAACAATTATTTTGTTTTACAGTACAACTGTACAATTTTGAAGGAAAGCCTGTAAAGCATCTCTTTTGTTGATTCTCAAGCGTTTCTCAAGTATGTGAAGATGGCTGCCGTATGTTTTTTTTTCCCAATTGAATGTTAACGCGACTCAAACTCAGAGCAGATGCCGATGGAGTTCATACGGAGCTGCATTTACCATGAATCGAGCCTCTCTGAGAAACGGCGGATCATGAGCTGCTCACACTGCCACGCTTCACTCTGAAACACACAGCGCATGCAGTACAGCAGCCTTTGGGATTTGACATATTTTGACATCGGAAAATTCAGGGGGTTTTATTTGAATTTTTTATTTAGTTTATTCAAATTAATCACTGTTCGAAAGACATTTTTAAATGCCTAAACAAAATGAAACAATATAGCAACAAACACAACATAACTACAGAGCCTAAGTCAAAAAATATTGTGAAAAAATATAAGCAAGCCATTCTGACCACCTGCATCTGCACTCAGGGGTCAGTATAAAGCCCAAACTTCAAAACTTAACCCAGTGCACATTTAGTTGTCCTTTCTCTTAAGAAATAGGATTTTTATTTTTGCCTTTTTGTTGAATAACTAAAAAAAATAACTAACTATTTTACCAGATAAATGAATGAAATGCTGTGCAATCAGTCTCACCCTGATCTTTACTACTGTAAGAAACGTTTCAGAGCTCAAGTAACTTTTCCAAATAATATGCTGCTTAACATTGAGGGTTTCATATCTGTTGACAGGATTGCAGATCTTAAGCTAAAATCCCTTCAGTGAGGTCTTAAACACCTGCCTCTGAAGAATCTTTGACATTTCCCGTTCGCCCGGCCTGACGTTTAAACAAACAGATGAGTGCAGAATGCACAGGTCAAGCTTTTCTAGGTCAGTCGGCTTTTAGGTCTGCCTGAATCCTCACTGAATGTTGCTAGTAATTCAATGATTAATGATTGAATCAAATCAGGCCCACTTTACAACTTATTCTGATGAAGAACAGATGCCTTATTCAGAAAGGCATGCATAATAACTACTGTCTCTATAGTAATAATAGAAGAAATGGACTGAATTATAGAACAAGAAAACACTTTAAGCCTGATCATTCAGTAAGATGACAGTGATATTTGAGCTGAGAAAATGATTTTTGCCATCCGTAACAGTTTAATTGACAAATGTAACTGCTTGTGCATGTGCGCGTATGCGTTTCACAACCTCCCTTTCAAGCCGACGTTAAATCAAGATACACATACTTGAAAAGCAGCATGACTTAAGATGTTACGTGTTGTTTTTATTAAGTTTTGATTAGGAAGAATAAACTTAAAAGGGAAAACAAGGTTATTTTTCTGGCCCTATTAACAGAAGGTGTTTTGTTTGTTTCCACACAGCTGACTAATCTGAACCTGTCGAGTGGGCTCTTCAGCAGAGGGGGTCTGACACTGGCTCCTGGGGTCCGGCCCGGACCTGTGAGAGCAGTGCATACAGACGCGGCCCCTGGGAACTCTGGGTAAGTGTTCATGCGCTCAGTCTGGACTTTTGGGCTCATTTCTGTTGTGTTGCTCACATCACAGAGATTCAGATATGATGACTTTTGTGTGTGTATGTAAACACAACACAACTCAACTCAAGCTAGAAACATTGTGCAAGTGTTGTCTTTATAGTAATTCTGATCTCAAGTAACAGTTCGTTTTGTGCTATTGCAGTTTTGCAATGTTATTGGTATTCTCTTGGCTGGTTTGTCGTAACTCTTTTAATAATCACATTTATTAATACAGTGCTGTGCACAATACATTTATATTGTTATAAAGCCCCTTCACATCAATAAACAAGACAGTAACAGTGTTTAATGTTGTACAATTTATCAATTATAAATCAAATTAAATGTACGCTTTAAAGCAGCTCTACAGGAGATAACCGTGTCATTATTCAGCTCAATTCAGTGTTGATTCAGTTCTGTTCAATAACGGTTAATGTTGCATAGTTTATCCATTATGAAACTCAGCTATAAGCAGCTCTACAGAAGACAATAGTGTCATTAATACTACATGAAAAGTGAGTGACAGAACTTAGCATGCTTATGGATATGAATCTATAAATATGTTAATAATAGATCTGCTGCGCTGCTGTTGATTATTTTTGCTGCTGCTGCAGAGCAAATACTTGATACTGCCAATTCAAACACAAAACGTTACTGTGAGCAAATAAGACATGCTGCTGTTGCTGTACAATATACAATCACACATGCATTACCCCTTGCAAAATTATACAGGTGGAGCTGGGGAAGGTGTAGGGTGTAACAGAAGGGGACTCACAGGCAGGGATCCAGTCGCTAGTCTTTATTAAGAGTGGTCGTACAGGCAGGAGGTTAGGGAAAACAGAGAGCATTCAAGGTCGGTAATCCAGGCAGGGGTCACAAAGGCAGGCAGACAGAATTAGGTACGATAATCCAGGCGGTTGGTCAAGACAGGCAGATATCAATCACAAGCGTTATTCCAGGCACAGGTCGGGGCAGGCAGAACAGGATAAACATGTTAAACAGGCAGGAATAGTAACGCTCAGAAATGAACACCACGGCTAATCAAGACTTCGCAGTGTGTGTATGGGTGAAGTCTTTTATAGTTCATATGAAGGGAAACAGCTGGTGTAACAAACAGTCATAATGGTGTCCAGCTGGTGTGTGATCAGTCCAGTGTACTGCATGATGGGAAATGTAGTGTCAGTATATGTGTGAGCTCCCTCTGGTGGCCATGGAGGGGAGCGCAGAGCTCATATTCATAACAGAGGGATTCTGAAAGCCCAATGCAACTGCTACAGAAAATGCTGGCCAAGTGTTTGAAGGCTGAGCTTGTAAGATCATTGGCTACTGATACAGAAGGAACCAATCAGATGTTCCCTATTGAGAATGATGTGATTATAAGCAGATTGAGTTAAGGACCTACCAGCCTGCAGTCTCGCAGCCTAAGCTAAATGTTGTATTATTTCTTACTTGTGGCTTCACTTCATCCATGCATGTATTTAGATATTCTCAAATATTCACATTAAGGATGGGCGATATACCAGTAGACAATCATTTTTGACAATGGTGGAGATTATGGCTTATTTCCATTGCAGTCATACCTTGCATCATCATGAAAGTTTATCCTTTGCATGTGTTTTTAAGACTTGCCAGTTTAAGCTGTCGACTTTTAAGATTTTTAAATGGAGAAAATCACGAGGATGTGTTAGTGAGGCATTGGGCATTACCCTGTGGTCTGTGTGGGTCCTACCGCCCAGGTTGTAACGCCGGCATCGTGGCTAAACTCTGTCCATCATCATGGCCTCCTAATCACCCCCATATAATGACTGACTTCATCACTTCATCTCCTGTCTGCTAAGAGGCTGGTGTGTGGGCTGTATCCCCCTCTTACACATGTAAAGTGCATACATGTAGTGTTTTTTACTTGCCTACTAGAAAGACTTACCAGAAAACATATATTCCTCCATTTCATTCATATGCCTGAATGAATGTAGATATTAAAGATGAATACATTAAAAAGGAGAAATGCAACATTTTTCAAGGGACGGAATCAAAGAATGAGCATTTTTATGTTATGAGATGGACAAAATGGAGCGAAATGAAAGATTAACAACTCCAGTGTGAAGTGGACCGCTTAAAACTTCCATCCACACCAATAGGAGTCGCAAACTCCACGATTACTGGGATGAAGAAGATCCAGACAAATTCTGCACAAGCAAACAGAGGGCATCTTTAACAGTGTGAGATGAAATCTTTCTCAGTAGTGAACGGTCATTGCTTTTTTTCCCAGAAGAACTTTAGTCTTCAGGCTGAATTAGCGTTCTGTGAACTCTTTCAGTGCAATCATCGTAAGACAATTTTATAGTTGCTTTAGTCCAGGGGTCGCCAACCTTTTTGAAACTGAGGGCTACTTCTTGGATACCGATTAATGCAAAGGGCTACCAGTTTGATACACACTTCCGAAATATCAAATTTGCTGAATTTACCTTTAATTATATGTAATTATTAATAATTAATGATATTCATCTATGTGAAGACACTGATCATGTTAATGATTTCTCACAATAATTATACAAGGTAGGAAACCTATCAATATGCAACCCTATTTCTCTAAATCTCTGCAAGTATTTACATTTTCAAATGATCACTTCTACAAGATTTTTACCAGCCACTAACAATTTTTAACAAATCATGCACTACGTTGCACCATGTCTGTCCTGTATTCCAGTGTTTTTCAACCTTTTTGAGCCACGGTAGCCCTACATATTTTCATTGAATAAAATCACAAGGCACACCACCAACCGAAGATGTTAAAAAATAACGCGAGTGTTCATGAAATGGTATGGTTTTTATTCAGAAAAAATATTTTCTCCAGTCTTTGGTGAAAGGTGATTTGTCTTTTTCTTTTTTACTATTTCGCCAGCTTTAGAGAACGCGATGTCTCCGCCTCGGAGGGGGCGGAGACATCGACGCGATTGTTTTAGTGTAATTTATATGCATTTGTAGGCTTGTTTTAATGGAATTCCTATGCATTTATATAGGAAGTTTGGGCGGGTTTGTCATCAAGAACAAGCCCAATTTTTATCGACCAGCCCAATGCATTTTTTTCCGGTCGGACGCGACCAAAAGGAGCCCAATATGGCAAATGGTGCTTCAAACGTCATTTTCACGTGACTAGTGACGTAATGATACAAGCTCCGAAGCAGTGGTTCATTGCAAAGCCCGTTCGAGTTTGAAGCAAGCTTCGGAGCGTCGGTGTCAGACGTAACATCACTACAGACGCGCACCATTGCCGCTTGCAGCCGCTCAAAATGTATTTTTTTGGAAAAATTAGGGGAAATTGAATAATTTTCCGCGGCACACCTGACGATCTCTCACGGCACACTAGAGCTATTTTTAGAACAGGCCCGCGGGCGACTCATGTGGTCCTTGGGGGCGACCTGGTGCCCGCGGGCACCATGTTGGCGACCCCTGCTTTAGTCGGTGTTGGCCAAATCGTTTACAGTCATTAAAGCACTTACAGGCCAGTTTAATGGCCTCTGAAGAATCTTTTAAGAGAGCCGAAGAGTCAAAAATTTGGTGTAAACGTAATTTTTATACGTCATGTAGTGTGTTTTCTAGAATGATGCTCCTAAAATCAGTCCCGTTCCGCTGTTTTCCTTGGCAGAGAGTTTGATACTGCTGTAGACCAAGTCATAGGGGCTGAAAGACCATATTATCTATTAGATATTATCTATTATCTTATTGTCTAGAGTTCAAGAGTCATATTATCAGAGCTCCTGACCCGCACTATCACAGCAGGATAAACTTCAAGAGTGTGAAGCGCCGCAGTGGAAGGGTTACATAGACATTGGTCCTCCTGTATTTTTACAGTGATACGCGAGTGACAATGTCTCAGACACTTTGGCCCTGATCTTCCTCCACTGTTTTTCCAGTCCAACCCTTCCTTATGTATGGAACTGTCAGGGAATTCCTGGAATGTCTGGCTTTTCCCCTTTTTAAAATGTTTTTATTTCCACCAAAGAAAGAACAGCCGTTATATAGAATCTGTAACGCTAATGGCCGTGTGGTTTAATGCTGATATCTAAAGCAGACGGTCACTTTTACCAGCGTTCTCTTTCTGATGGTTTATCACTGCTCTGCTTCAGTATGTCAGGGCTCATATTTAAGAGTGCAGCTCATCGCTAATATTAGGACTTTTTCCATTACATTGACTGCAAAGCGGCGGAGGGTGGAAAAGACGTTAAACAAGGATTCAGCTGTGCTGCTGCACTCCTTTCCACTGAGATTAATTGCCAGTTAAATATAATAGTGTTGGGGATGAACGGTTCAAAAATGCTGTTTCTTTTCTCAGAAGATTCTGCCCATCTGCTTTTGTTTGCAGCGGAAGATTTCATTCCTGGTCAAAACGTGGCATGCCATTTGTTAGGCATCTGGCTGGAACTTTCCGCTGGCTACTGTGAGCTACATGCCAAACTACAGGAAAACCGAAGCAAATTCTTCTGCCGTTATCCTTCACCTTGCATTTTACTGCTAGAAAATGATTTTCTCACTTTTCTCACCAGCACAAATATTTTTTACAGAAAGATACATTAGCTTAAGAGGGGAATATTGTCTTTTTTGTGAAAAATTTATGAAAATTAAGTGAGTTTAAGCATAAAACAAGATAACGTTTCTGTCAATGGGATCAGAAAGATTAATTGAATTCATAGGATAACAAGATTATTTTTCTGACTCTGTTGACAGATCAAATTTCAATTTTGATAAATTATGTATTATAGATACTTTAAATGTGTCTTGATTTAAGAAAGTTTAGACATTTTTTTTTTTAAGTTTACCTTTTGAATTTTACTTTTAAACCTTTTTCTTCCTTGAAAACAAGACGTAATGTCTTGTCATTTTACCTCTCAACTAAATGTATCTTGATTTAATAATGTTTAAAATGTTTCTAAAATGTAATTTGATTTAAATTCATTTAATGTTTGTGCTGGGAATCAAACAAACAGCAAAGAGTAAGAATCTATTTTTTGCAGTGTTGACCTGCAAATTGTGGAGAGTGTAAAATGGACATTCATTTAATAGTGAATCATCATATCTCGTGATATACTGCTTACTGCAGACTCATTGCCGTCTTTAATGTTTGGGGGCTTTTTTGAGCACCTCCTCCACATTCAAGATTTTGGGGCCAGTGGTCTGTGCCAAACATGCTGAAGCCGTTAAGTGCACTGTTGTCAAAGCCAAGGGGGTTCAAGCGTAATGGCTTTGAAAGAGAATCAGGGATCTTTGAAGTTGCGTTAGCCAGGTATGCTGGATCAGCACTTCCAAACCGTCGCCCTTCCCAGCCGCTCCTCCCTTCACTGTACTGCAACGTTTAGTCTAATGTTAATGAAGAATGGCCATCCGCTAACCGAATCCAGCAGCTGAGCGAACGCTTGGGTTGTTATTTTTCACATTAGGTATGTGGCAGCGTTGTCATAAGCCTGAAATATTTGGGTAATTTTAGTTCCACTTGGACGGCTGTTTCAGCTGCCTCTTTTCTTGGCGTCGGTAGACAATCATTTCCAGTAAGTTATTGGTACCACTTGCACATGATGATGATAATAATAGATGTGGTTTAGCATAGTAACGGAATGTCATAATTATTGAATATTTAGGTTTTGGATTGTGTCATAGGCTGGAAGAATGTGAGCAGCTTTACCTTGGCTCCGACCATAGTGTTTCAGGATTACTCCTACTGACAGCCTTTAAACTTTTGCACAAAGTCGTATATATATCGACAGTGGCAGAGGATCAGATCACTCAATTCAGTGTTAGAATGTGATCGACTGATTCATGCACTGCCTTGATTACACCTGTGTTGAGTCATTGAGAAACTCGTGACATTGAGTTTGTTTTTCAACCTGTGTTGAGGAGTGCTGATTCAGTGAATTTTTTTTTTGTTTTTGTTTAAATGAGGACTTTTAGCTGTCCACATCTCAGTTCCGGCCTGTCCATGTCACGGCATCACTACCAGAGTTTGATTTATAATGGCAAAACTGAACTGCTGCAGGCCAAAACCATAAGGGAGTTGAAGAAAAACTTGTCTACTCTTTAGTCGCTTTCACAGCCTTGTTGTGTTTATAATTGCAAATTATTTTACACAAACTTTCTTGGAAAATATTTATAAATAAAGACCGAAAGAGTTGTTGAAGCTTAATGGTGGTGATGTTGAAGTCATGTGATCTTGGTATGGTTCGTTTAGCTTTTTTCTTTTGGCAGTTGTATTTTTCCTTCAAAATTCATAAACGCTGTGTCTTCATTTCTGAAGATTATCATAATGTACAAAATGTATAAGAATCAGAAACTTTTGTTGACCCCGAGCCCGAGCTTTTTATTACAATAAACCAAAATCCAATGGGAAAATCAAGTCAAGGGAACTTAAAGGTGGGCCTAACAATGCACTGTTATCTGATGTGCAATTCATCACCAGCTGCCATTAGTTTTCCATCGTCCTGAGAAATTATAGTTTAAGGCCCTGGGGAACATGCTTTTTTTGCCAGGGAGTAGGTTTTCTTGCACTGAACAAGAGCAGCAGAAATGAAGTTCAGATAACAAACCCTTCACCCTTTGACGTGTACGATCACACCGGTGTTCATATGAGTCACGTGATCAACTGCTAAATTCACACGTGTTTTCACGCGATATCTGTCACTGATCCAAAAAAAAAGACGCTCAGAGCTTGTCATTTATCACAACAATTCAGTGTTTTCAACCACATAAGGTTTCTTTTAGGTTTCAAAAATTTAAATACTCATAAGTACTGGCATAACAATACATTTACTTTGAAAAATACACACGGATGTCTATACAAGAGGAAATAGCAGTCCATTCAATTATAAACTGACAAGGTGTTTTATTCATGTCAGATACACATTGTATTGGTAACTATAAGCGTCACTCTGTTCTTCTCCCACTGCACCGGACACTTACTATCACGTATTTCAGAAGAACTGACTGAATTGATGTGTTGTCACACAGCGGCGCCCGTCGCACGTCACAGATCAACGAACATGATCATTATAAAAATTAAGCGATAAGACACATTCACTTATTCACATATGCGAATCTGAATATCAGGTAGTTAACAGAACCAACAAGTTGGTGACTACTTTAAATAAAAAATAAAAAAAATAAATGTGATCTATCTCATGCTGGCTTTTTGTGACTGCGGTATGTCACGTGACAAGCATGACGCGTCACCATGGAAACAATAAGGCAAAAGTTACAAAATGGGGGAGGGGGGGCGTGCAAAATGTTTACTTCTTCCTAGGGGGGCGTGACAGAAAATAATTGAGAAGCACTGGTTTAGGGGAAGCCCTCCAGTGGTCTGGAGCCAGAGACGTCTCCTCCTCAGTCACTCTTGGGGGATTCTGTCACTCCCTACTCACAATCTCAACAGAGCATTGTTTGTTTGTTTGCTTCATTTCACTCTGGATTCTTTGGGAGGCCAGTCACAACACACACGTAGTTGACACAGGCTTTTTTAAACTTGGCATCGCTTTATTTGTAGTCTTATTTCTGGCTTGATTTACTGATGCATAAACAGCAATAAAAGGGTTTGTTATATATTATATGATGTTGTTAAACATTACATGTACTTACTATAGTAATACAAGTAAATTAGTTATTAATTATACAAAATCACAAGTAACCATCTCAAAACCAAAACCTAACCTGAGCTCCATAGTAGGTACATGTAGGTTATTAATGCTACTCAATACACTTTATTTTAAGGTGTCATTGTTACAGTGTATATATTTAAGTACTGAGTAATATGAATTAACTACATGTAGTTACTATACTTTTAGGGTACGATTATGGTTTGGTTGAGGGGTGGTCGCATGTAATTATGCGTAATGTTATTACTGTGGTAAGTACATGTAACGTGTAACAAGGACACTGTAAAATAAGGTTTTATCCTCAATATAGGGTAACATCATTGAATTGATGTTTAATTGTAAGATTCGAAGATATGGACACGATAGCAATGTCGAAAAATGTAGATAACCTTGTCAATTTTAACATCTAACCTTTGATCAGTGCTTTAAGAAATATATATATTATTATTTTTGTACAATAATGTTTGTGTGTGTTCATTGTCACATAATCTTTTATTGGTGTTTATGCATCAGTAAATCAAGCCAGAAATAACACTTAAATAAAGGACCAAGCATTGAACCCTCATTTTCATATTCATATCAAGCCTGCACACATATGCTGGGGAAAAGCCAGTTTAGGAGTAGTGTGAAAAGAATTTCCTCCCTTTGTCACATTTAAATGTTTCTGATCATGTTTTGATCAAACAAATTTAAATATTAGTAAAGAAATAACACAAGTAAACACAAAATGCAGTTTTTAAATGAAGGTTGTTATTATTAAGGGAAAACAAAGTCCAAACCTACATGGCCCTGTGTGAAAAAGACTCCCCTGTTAAAACGATTTAACTAATAATAATAATACGTTAAATTTATATAGCGCTTTAACTGCGATTTATCACACCTGAGTTCAATTTCTCTAGCCACACCCAGGCCTGATTTACTGCCACACCTGTTCTCAATCAAGAAATCACTTAAATAGGACCTGCCTGACAAAGTGAAGTAGACCAAAAGTTCATCAAAAGATAGACATAATGCCGAGATCCAAAGAAATTCAGGAACAAATGAGAAAGAAAGTATGATCTATCAGTCTGTTAAAGGTTATAATGTCAGGATCCTGCCCAGACAGTCTTGTCTGTCTTGTCTTTATTTAATGTGTGCCTGTTTGTGTTGTGTTTGAGCACATGGCTTTGTCTTTGTTCATGTTTGCCATTTGGTCCCCTTGTCCCTCCTCCTCATTTCCAGTTACCACGCCCCCTTGTTTAGTCCTCGTTTGCTTGAGTGTGTTCACCTGTTCCTCATGTGCTCTGCTCCCTTTATATTGTGCTCCTTTCCCTCATGTCCTTGCTGGTTCGTTTTGCGTGAGTGCTTTGCATGTTGCTAGTGTTAAAGCGTTAAAGTTTAGTCATAGTTTTGTCAGTTTACTTGCTAATGTTGTTTCTCTTGTCTTGAGTGTTGTCTATTGTTTGTTCCTGCCTCCTGTTTCTCCCTGGCTGTTGACACTCCTGGCCTGGCAGCTAGTCTGGTGCTACGTCATAGCATCCCCAAGTGGCAAGCCTCTGGTTTCCCGATCCTCTGCCAGATCTCCACCATTGGCCTGAGCATCATCTGTCTTAAGTCCTGACCAGCCAGCTATCCTATTGTGTGCCTTGCCTAACTGTTTGCTCGTTGTTACACATTCAATGCTGTTTGCCTGTCACCGTCCTGTAAATAAATATCTCACTTTACTCATCTCTGCAATTGGGTCCTCCCTTGTCCAGAAAACCCTGACAGAACGAACCAGCCAGAACTGGACCCAGCAGAATGAGCATCAAGATTTTGCCACCTGCCAATGCTCAAGAGAGACGAGCACGTCAGCGGGGACTGGCAGCCCTTCGCCAACAAGGACTGGATGTGGGGGCTTTTGCTCAAATGTTCTGGACCATGGCCAGGGGTCTAGACTATCAGGATTCAGCTCTCAAAAATATCTTCAACCTCTGTCTGGATGATCCTCTGCCCCAATGGGAAATGGAACAACTAGAGATCCTGGACTTTTGGAAATTCTCCAATTACTTGCATCACCGCAAGGACTGGCAGATCCTGACACCACCAGATCCTGTCAGCAGTGACCACCTCCTTCCGAGGCAAGTCGTTGAGCCTCTTTTGACTCCAACTGAGAAACGGAGGTTGAGAAGGAAGAAGGCAGCTCGGACGGCTGCATCAGTCTCCATTCCCACCGACCCAGAGCCAGTCAAGCCCGCTCCAGCGCTTCCAGAGCCAGTCAAGCCCGCTCCAGCGCTTCCAGAGCCAGTCAAGCCCGCTCCAGCGCTTCCAGAGCCAGTCAAGCCCGCTCCAGCGCTTCCAGAGCCAGTCAAGCCCGCTCCAGCGCTTCCAGAGCCAGTCAAGCCGAGAGCATGTCCTCATAAGCGGGAGAAGAAAGCTAATGCTGACAAGTCTAACACCCTTCTCTTAGAGGTTCAGAGCCCATTGGTCCAGAACAGCCCAAGTCAAGAGGCCCCTAGTTCAAAGATTGAGGAGGATCTGATTCAGAAGGCCAAGACTTCAGCAGTTCTAGAGTCCACTCCAGTCACTTCTAAGCTTTTCAAGCCTGCTCATTTCATCCCTGAGTCTACAGAGCCAATCCCAGAGACTGTCACATTGACTCCAGTGATTCCAGAAGTATTTAGTCTGGGGGAACAAACCTCCAATCTGCCTGCTCCTCCAGCTGTGCTTGTATTGAAGGAATCTGTGACTGTACAGTCAAAATTAACGACCAGTTCTGTTACGTCCAAGGTGGGCAATCAAGATGGCACTGCTATTTCCAGAGAAACTGTTGCTGACTTGACTGTGGAGGCCATTCCAGAACATATCACGCTGTCTGTTACGGCCATTGAGGCTACCCCTGAGCAACTAACCAGTCCTGTTTTACCCAAAGAATCTAATCTTGTCTGTCATGTTTTTTCATCAGATTTCAGTCCTGTTTTGGCGACGGAGGCCTTTCCTGAGTATGTGGGCTCACCTGCTAAAGCCACGGAGGTAATCTCAGAAGTACCATCCTGTCAAGTCATGCTTACAGAGACCAATGCTGCTAGTCATGTTATTTCCCCACAAGCTACTCCTGACCTTTCCGGTGAGGCCATTTCAGGGCATCTTGCTTTGCCCGCTATAGCCACTGAGACCACCTAAAAGCTTCTCTCCAACTACGACTCTCCTAGCGAGAGAATTCCTGCCTGTCTCATGTCCACGGAGGTCGTTCCTGCTAGTCTCGACACAGTCAAAAGGTCAGCATGGACTATATCTTCTGATTCTGAAGCTGTGCCTGATGTCATGTTAGTACAGGAGTTGTCTAAGCCATCCTCATTACCCGCCAGTGCAGTCCCTTCAGAGGCAGCTACAGCCACTGTAGTCACCCAAACAGCGGCCGATCACACATTGTTGTGCCCAAAGAAAGGGAAGCAGAGGAGGACCTGTGATATGCAGTTCAACGTGCCTCATCAGAAGGTCCCAAGATCTGTGGTATCGGAGTACCAGAGTCATGAGGTCACAAGTCTAGTGGTCCTGGAGCGTCCGTCTGCAATGGTCCCACTTCCTATGTTCCCACTTCCTGTGGTCCCAGATACATGCAGTCTGATGGAACCACATAAGAAGCTGCCCTCATCACCAGTAAGCGGTACACTAGTGAAGGAATGCATGACTGCTAATGCAAACTTACCAGAACTTCCTATTATCCCTGTCACGCCCAAAGAGGGCAAACCTGCTTGTCATGCGTCTTTAGAGGCTTCTCCTGTTCCACCCAATGAAGCCATTCCCAAGCATCCTGTTTTGGCAACGGACGTCATCCCAGAGGTTCCAGTAAGCTATGCTAAAATCAAAGGAGCAAATCCTGTCAGTCACGTTTTGTCATCAGACTCTGTTCCAGCCATGGAGGCCTGCCCAGAGCATCTTAAACTGCCTGCTATGGCCACAGAGGTAATGTCTGAGCTCTTAACCAGTGAGGTCATGTCCGCAGAGAATTACCCTGTCAATGTTTCTGAGACTGTTCCTACAGAGATCACTCCTGTTCTGACCATGGAGTGCTCTGATCTGCTAATTAAAGCCACAAAGGAGGACTTTGTCAGCCATGTCCTGCCCACAGAGACTGTCCCTGAAGCCCTGGAGGTCACATCAATAGCCCCAGTGGGCACCTCAGTGTCAAGTCCGAAGTTTGTCCCTGAAGACTTTGAGGGTATTTCTGCAGTCCCTGAGGATGCCCCATGTCCAAGTCCAGCATATGCATCCACAGAGAAGGTTTCTGAGCCTGTGTCTAAGGCTTTTCCTGAACCCCTTCCTCCGACTCAAACCCTCCCTGCTAGTTTGGTCATGGCTCCTGAGTTCGTTCCCAAGTCTTTGCCCAGTCAAGAATTTGTTCCCAAGGCTAGTTTCAAGCCCCAACCATTGGTGCAAACCCACCTCCCCAGGAAGGCCAATAGCTATGGCCCAACCCCTTTTACCCAACCCTCTGTGCTTCCCAATCCTCCCAATTACCCTAAGCCGGCACCTCCCTGGTCAGCCTTGAATGTTTTGCCTGGTCCTGTCCCCACCACCCCAGTACCACCCCCTAGGTTTCCTGGCTGTTACAAAACTCCCATGTTTACGCCCCGCCCACCCTCCCAGTTGGTACCTCCTTGGTCTCAGTTACCATGTGTGGACGCCAGGAGGCGTCCATTAGAGGGGGGGTACTGTCAGGATCCTGCCCAGACAGTCTTGTCTGTCTTGTCTTTATTTAATGTGTGCCTGTTTGTGTTGTGTTTGAGCACATGGCTTTGTCTTTGTTCATGTTTGCCATTTGGTCCCCTTGTCCCTCCTCCTCATTTCCAGTTACCACGCCCCCTTGTTTAGTCCTCGTTTGCTTGAGTGTGTTCACCTGTTCCTCATGTGCTCTGCTCCCTTTATATTGTGCTCCTTTCCCTCATGTCCTTGCTGGTTCGTTTTGCGTGAGTGCTTTGCATGTTGCTAGTGTTAAAGCGTTAAAGTTTAGTCATAGTTTTGTCAGTTTACTTGCTAATGTTGTTTCTCTTGTCTTGAGTGTTGTCTATTGTTTGTTCCTGCCTCCTGTTTCTCCCTGGCTGTTGACACTCCTGGCCTGGCAGCTAGTCTGGTGCTACGTCATAGCATCCCCAAGTGGCAAGCCTCTGGTTTCCCGATCCTCTGCCAGATCTCCACCATTGGCCTGAGCATCATCTGTCTTAAGTCCTGACCAGCCAGCTATCCTATTGTGTGCCTTGCCTAACTGTTTGCTCGTTGTTACACATTCAATGCTGTTTGCCTGTCACCGTCCTGTAAATAAATATCTCACTTTACTCATCTCTGCAATTGGGTCCTCCCTTGTCCAGAAAACCCTGACATATAAAGCTGTTTCTAAAGCTTTGGGACGCCAGTGAGCCACAGTGAGCCATTATCCACAAATGGCAAAAACATATTTGTCAAACTTAAATGTTTCAAAGTAAAAAAGTAGTTTTTTAAATGAAGGTTGTTATTATTAAGGGAAAATAAAATCCACCCCCCCATAAAGATAACATAACGAGTTAAATGTCTATAGCCACACCCATCCCTGATAACTGTCACACCTCTTCTCAATCAAGAGGTCACAAAAGACCCCACAACAACATCCAAAGAACTGCAGGCGTCAGTTAAGGTCAGTGTTCATGACTCCACCATAAGAAAGAGATTGGGGAAAATTGGGGATTGGTGTTCCATTACATGTGGCGTAAAAGTAACATCACACCAACAGTAAAATATGGTGGTGGTAGTGTGATGGCGACACTGTCAGCAGATGGAAGAAACACATTAAAGTGTGTGAAACTGTAGACTGTTGTGTAAAAGAAATGGCAACACTGCCTCTCATACATAACATGAAGACTTCCCAAAGCAAGTCTTACAATTGACACCCGTTTGATCGATCTGCAGTGTAAAACAAACAAAATCAAACGAAAATTAAAACAGAAATGCAAATTAACACATATTAGCAAAAAGAAAAGTGAAATATGTTCTCCAATAATATTGGCATGTTATGCAATTCACCCTCATAAATAATATGGTAAACAGAACGAAATATTGTACAAAACTGATATTCTCGTCAATGTGTCCGTCTGGCGGAGCAGATATAGATGCAATTAGATAGATAGATAAAAAAAAAAAAAGATGGGGATTTTATCTTTGTGTGTGTGTCGCCATCACACTACCACCACCATATTTTACTGTTGGTGTGATGTTACTTTTACGCCACTTTTACGCCACCAATCCCCAATTTTCCCCAATCTCTTTCTTATGGTGGAGTCATGAACACTGACCTTAACTGACGCCTGCAGTTCTTTGGATGTTGTTGTGGGGTCTTTTGTAAAAAAAAAAAATAAAACAAACTAAAGGTCTATGCATGAGTACCATGATTCTGTAGCTGATTAACACATTTTTACTATGAAAATAACTTTCCCCAGAAAAAATTTGTTAATCAGCTACAGAATCATGGTACTCATGCATAGACCTTTAGTTTGTTTTATTTTTGATAAAATAACGTATGACGTATGTATCAACCATTCAGAAAGCTGCAAGAAATTATTTCCCATTTCCACGTAGATTATAACCGACATCTGTAGCTTGTCAGTGTCAGGGTTCTGACACTACCATAATGTCTCAAGTTTTGTGTGTGTGCGTGCGGCTTCGGGGGTTCGAGTCGCGCACACTCTTGTCTGTGTAATGTCTTTTGTGCGGGTTATGATGTCCGATCCCCAGACAGTCTTGTTCGGTGTCGGGATTCGGACATTCATGACCCGTGTGTTCGTCGTTGTTGTGAGACGAGTGGTTGCTTGTTCTTGCGCGCTCTACGTCTTGTGAGTGGGCGCGGTTTCAAGCTCTGCGGTTCGTACCGTTTCGTCGTCGTATTTTGACTATGTGTGCTGCCTTGTTCCCGTCCTTGATGTTTCCTGCTCTGGTCGTGCTTGTGTTCTAGTCGAATCAAGTCAGTCCAGTCTTGTTTTTCCCCCCTCGGGGTAGTTTTTGTTGAGTTTTTTGGTTCCCTTTTGTTATAATAAAATCCCCATTCTTTTGCATCAGCAAATGCTACAACATTTACGCCGTCTGCAACCATTTGCCACTCAAGTGCCTTTTTGGCATTAGTAATGCTGTGCCCTCCAAACAACATTTTTCTCCTCTTTTCCACCTCGCCAACGATAACTTCTTCTTCATTGAGTGAGTGAAGTTACGTTTTTTTGATTTCCTCTCTGTGTTTGCCATGATTTCGCAATCGATGCAAATTCATTTGTGGGCGTTTCACAGACTATTTATGGGCAACTATGGGCGTGACATGAAGCCGCAAAAGCTGCACTACATTTAGAATGGATTGTGATTTATTACGGGAAAACTGCGTAGGATGTGCGTGCGCACGGTTTTATAAATCAGAATATTTTTGTGCGTACACCACTTCTGACGCAAATCCTATGCAAAGTTTTATAAATGAGGCCCCTGGTGAAGCGATGAAGATCAAGCTGAAGCAGAACTTGGGTTCTGCAGCAGGACAATGACAATGATTCTTTGCAAACTATCACAAACGCTCGATTGCAGTTGTTGTTGATAAGGGCCCAAACAGTTATTAAGTTTAGATGGGAATCACTTTTTCACACAGTGCCATGTAGGTTTGGATTTTGTTTTCTTTTAATAATAAAAGCCTTCATTGCAAACATGCAAAAAAACAACAAAAAAACAAATCAGGAATGGAGCAAACTCTTTGAGAGATGCTTTGAAATCATTTGGATTGCTGATGAATGTTACCTTCTCTATTAAAAAGTGGCAATGCTGTCAAACTGTAAAAATACATTCATTTTTATTACTTTTACAAAGGCTGCCTTCAAATCAATGTCATGCCTTGTCATATCAATATTTTAATGAATTGAATGTTCAGTTGTATGTATATGTATAGTTGCCCTTACACATCAAGCTTTTAATTGCGATTTTGCCACGTCACGTTCAAACCCGGACACGTACTCTAACTTAAATGTGAGGAATTCTGTTTATAATATTTAGTTTGTTTTAGAGCAGCAACTCCCGGTCAGTTGATTCAGAGTAACAGGAGTAGCAAAATATCTATTTTACTGCTTAAACAAAGCTTTCTTGCACACATTTAATAGATTTAATAGTTGTAGAGACTAAAAATAGTTGTAATTGATATAATGCTGCTCTCATTAGTAAAAGCTTTTTATTCACCTTAATTGAACCCAGATGGCTTGGGGTTCACGGGACGTTCCTCTGGTTGGCGAGTGAGAAATTCCACCCCGGGATAACAGTGTTGTGTTAATGAGTCAATGCGGACGCAGGGGCACGATGGAGCCCAGCTCAAACTGCAGGCGTGCATCGTCAGTCCCTCAGTGCATTCATTGAACTGTTCTCTGAAATGCTGCATTATCGTCCTCATAATAACATTCTGAGAGCAGACCTTTCTTGCTCGTGATTTTATGTGCTAAAGAGAAGTCAAGAATGTTCAACAAAATATTGTATTATTTTATTTATCATTTATTATAATGTTTTTCACTGTGGCTTATCATGTGTCTTTATATCATCATGTCAGAAAGTTACAACTGACACTAATAGTGAAGATCCCACGTTTCTCCGAATTATTCTGGCAGTTCACTCTTGTTTATTGCTCTACTGGTATTGAAGCAGATGATGAAATGACAAAGGTCTGTTGGGAAGTAGCTCTGCTGATGTTGGGCTTGATATGGAGGCTTGTGTTGTACATGTGGTGAGGTGGCGGTCTGAGCTTGTGTCATGGGTCACCAATTGTTTTTCCAACACACAAACCGTTATGAGAAATGAGAATTGCATGGGTGGACGGCTGTTTTCACATGACTCTGTGATCCCAAGTGTCTTCGGCTCTGCTGTTCTCATGTAGCCTGTTGCACAAGAACCTCTTTTACTCATGTTTGCGGAGTTATAATAATTCACTTCTGTATTTACATTCACATTTATAGGTTTAGCAGCTGCCAAGGCAACTTGTGAACGAGGAATGCAGCCTCAAGCACAAGCGTATGTTGCATTTTGAGTCTGATAACGTATATTCCTTTATTAAGTATTCTCAAGGTATTTTTCACATCAAACCTTCAACAGGTACAGCAAATAGAACATTTCTTCAATGCATTTGAGTGTTTTATGTATGAAAAGCTACAGATAGCAGTTATATGATAACGTATCATATTTGTTCACTTAATCAGTGTATTTAGCTTTCATTTTATATGTGCCATGAAGAAATTTAGTTAAATTTTTTACATTACACAGTAGTTTATTCAAGCTGATAAGTGATTAATGACACTATTGTC
The DNA here is from genome assembly GCA_037043235.1 of Rhodeus uyekii. NCBI lineage: Eukaryota > Metazoa > Chordata > Actinopteri > Cypriniformes > Acheilognathidae > Rhodeus > Rhodeus uyekii. The sequence continues at coordinate 1,372,842 of JAWRVZ010000157.1, read as the reverse complement.
TTCTATAGAGATGCTTGACGGATGGAATTGTATTTGTTTCATGAGTGAAGTACTTTATTACATTATTGCTTTTATTTTCCTGTTAATTTCACTGAAAAATACATGATTTTATTCTCCAGTGCAATTATCTAAACTTGCTTGAATCAAAATAAACTTGTTTTCACTTTTATAAAAACAATGATTTCACTGTCATTTTGATCCTTTTTCAAAAAAGAAAAAACTTAATATGTTTTGCTTCTTGTAAATATTTCCTGCTGGAAAACAAGACTAAAAAGAAATCAATGTTTACAGACACACACACAAATATATATGTATATATATGCCCAATCTCTCATTGTCTGATTCTCCTTTTTATGCATTTTAATAAAGAGACAGACCTGAACAGTCGAGCACATCCACTCACCAAAAATAAAATTATTAGCCTATCGTTCTATTTATTCTATCTATAATGTTCTTTGTCCCTTTTTTCATAATTTTTCATTATTTGTGACACAACGCTTCTGTCAGCTTTTTGTTCTGTTTTATGGACGTTTAGTTAGCAGTTCTCCCACCCATTATCCCCGAATACATTCACCCTCTCTTAAGAGGACCATTCCCTATAAGAGTACTCGCAAGCTTAGCCACCTGGTGTCCTGGAGTGGCGGCTTCTTAAAAATCTGGAGTTTCTAAAGGTGGGCTGGACGACCAACTCTTTCAGTTGCTGCCAGCAGGAGCTACCATCAGCACACTGGCACAATACATAGATGATGCCCTTTGCCCACCATTCATAGTTAGCAAAATGGAAGAGCAGCACAGCTCTACTCAGCCACAACATACCCAGCTCACTTCTGTCATCCAATCATTTGTGATCTTCACTTCAGATCTCCTCCCTGGTCCTTCCCCACTCCTCCTATGGATTCAGAGACAGTAGTGCCTATACCTGCCAAGAAGCCAGAGCCCACTGCAGTGGATTTGAATATCATGGAGCAAAGTCCCATTCAACCTTTCAACCATTCAAAGTCCCTTATCCAACCTTTGAGTCAAGTCCTCCCCATGTCAACTCCTGGATTCCCAGATCTCAGCCCACATTTCTGTCTCCGCCACTAATTCCATATATACCCAAGTCTCTTTGTTTGGCCCGTTTTAAGTCTCCGTCGGTCAGCTCCAAGTCTCCTTCTCTATCGGCCCCTGCCAGTTCCTCAACACCTTCTCTGCTGTCTCACTTCAGCCCCTCAGCTCTTCTTTTGCTGACTCCATCCAGCTGCTCAGATCCACCATGGGCTTCCAGGTCAGTCCTGTGCCAATCCCCTAGCTCCACCTTGGGCCTTTGAGCCCTGGACTCCACCTCAGCCTTTTGACCAGGCAACTTTACCTTGGCTCCACACTTCCTTGGCTTCACAGTGATCCGTCATCCCTCACGCTCTGCCAGGCTCCCTCTTGGTTTCGCCATACACGTCCAAGCCTGAGGCACTGTCTCCCCATGAGCCTCAGCCATCCATTCCATCGTTGTCACCTTCAGTCTCCTCTGAGAGGCAGGCTCCTGGCTCCTTCCTCCATTGGTTCTGTCGTGGGCCTTTATCTTGGCACTGCTTTGGATCATTCCAGGCTCCTCTCTCGATCTTCCCCTCCCTGGATTTTCCCTCTGTCAACTCCCCCATTGACACTTCTTCAAAATTACTTTTTCTTTTTGTAAACTCCCACTAATAGTAGTTAGGATGCACCTTCCGAGAGGGGGTAGGAATGTCGGGTTTATGTTTTTTTTTTTAATGGAATTTAAGTTCTGTTCCTGTGCTCTTTGTTCGCTATGTTGCCATTTCTCGTTTGTCATATTTGCTGATTTGGTTTCCTTTATTATTGATTCCAGTTAGCCATTTGTCCTGTGTTGTCGATGCTGTTGCATAGCTGTTATGTTAGTTTGCATCTGATTATCATCTTTGTTGACGTTAATAAACCATATTTTGGCTTAAATGTGGATCCACCTCTCCCTCTCATCCTCCTTGAATGCCCTCAACATAACAGATTCCCTGCCGTTTTGCATCTTGTGATAGAGTACATAATCTCTGGATCCAGAAACAAGTGATAGAAGCATTGCTTATGCACATGATCCTCAAATATTCAACAGCATATATGTAAATCAAAGCTGCCTAACATTAACAAATTAAATGTTGACCCAGAAAGAGGAATATTGCTGTGAAACTTTAGGGTGTTAATGGACTAAATTTATTTAATCTGTGTGTTGATCATCATTCTGGATACAGAATACATGATTAGATAAGAAGAAAATAGCATTCTGAAGAATGTTTTGTGAATCCAGCCCCTGCTTTTGGCATGATCACACATTCTGGTCAGTTCAGTGTGGGTGTTTTAATAAATAAAAAAAATTTTTAATGCTGCTTTTTCTTTTTTTTTAAATAAGGAAAATCTCCGTTTGGATAGGATTGTACTCTGGCTTTTGCTTGCAGATGGTTTTCCATCAGGTGGAAACTCAATCATAATGCGTAATTAATCAGTTAGTTGTTTGAAACCCATGGACAATGAAATTGCTCTCTGATTGCAGCCTCCTACTCTCATCTGCATTCACGTGAGGTGCTTGACATCACAAATTATGTTGTTGGCTGTTTGATCATTAGATACATTTTTTTAAGATTTTTCAATAAAAACAGGTTTTCTCTCGTTAGACACTAATGTCTTCCCCATATGTCTGGATGATTATGCTGTTTCTCCTCAGTGTCAGGGCTGCATGTGAAGCCGAGTCTGTGTGCGATGGTGATTCGGTCAGCGCTCAGAAGCAGCCATCGGCCGCAGGAAGCTACCAGCTCCAGTTCGCCATCCAACAGCTGCAGAAGCAGAAGCTGCGATCCAGGCAGCTGCTCGACCAGAGCCGCACACGCCACCAGGTAACACGACACTCACTGCAGATCACAATGAGTGTTTTTCTTTAGTATTGAACAGGGCTCAAGTATAACAGGTCTGATTAATAGATATTTAATTGCCCTGTGTGTAGTAATATTTTCACTGATAACTTTACCATGGTGACACATTTACATACATACCATATCTGGAAAATAAGCCACACCGGGTCAAAATTATATTGCATTGTTGTGAGAAAAAAAACCACAAGTTGCATCAGTGTATAAGTCACATTTTATTATTACATTCAGAAATTATATAAAATGCAGGTAATATAATGTTTGCACTATGAAGACTAAATGTGGATTTTAGTTATTTTCTCTCCACAAAAAAATCAGAACAAAATAGCAATAAAATGGCCAAAATGGTTGGCATCTCTGAAATTTTTGCAGAAAATTAAGTATTGCTCACAGAAACGTATTGCATTAACACGTTTTGCTATACACGCGTTTAATCCCTTTGTGTGTATTGGAACAAAGCAAAAAGAGGAAAAAAGCTAATTTTACAATTTCACACAAACCTCGAAAAAAGGGCTGGGCACAATTATTGACACCCTTTCAAAATTGTGGATCAATAAGATTGTTTCAAGCATGTGTTTCTCTTTTAAACTCACCTGGGGCAAGTAACAGGTTTGGGAAATAAATAAAAAATCACACCTGAAAGCAGATAAAAAGGAGAGAAGTTGATTTAGTCTTTGCATTGTGTGAGGAGAAAGAGGAGAAGAGAACTGTCTGAGGACTTGAGAACCAAAATTGTGGAAAAATATCCACAATCTCAAGGTTATGTTTCTCCACAGATCTAGATGTTCTTTTTCCACAGTGCGCAACAAGAAGTTTGCAGCCCATGGCACTATAGATAATCTGCGTGGACAAAAGAGAAAAATTGATGAAAGGTTGCAACGCAGGATAGTCTGGATGGTGATAAGCAGCCCCAAACAAGTTCCATGTACATTCAAGCTGTCCTGCAGGCTCAGGGTGCATCAGTGTCAGCGCAAACTGTCCGTAGACATCTGAATGAAGTGAAACGCTATGGCAAGAGACCCAGGAGGAGCCACTGCTGACACAGAGACACAAAAAAGCAAGACACAGTTTGCCAAAATGTACTTGAGTAAGCCACATTTCATGTCTTGTGGACAGATGAGACCAAGAGAGCTTTTTGGTAAAGCATATCATTCTACTGTTTACCAAAAATGGAATAAGGCCTACAAAGAGAAGATCTCAGTACCTAGAGTCAAATACGGTGGAGGTTCAAATTTTTGGGGGAGTTGTTTTGCTGTCTCTGGCACTGTGTGCAAGACATCATGAAATCTGAGGATTACCAGAGGATTATGAGTCGCAATGTAGGGCCCAGTGTCAGAAAGCTGGGTTTGCATCCGAGATCGTGGGTCTTCCAGCAGGACAATGACCCTAAATATACTTCAAAAAGCTCCCAGAAATGGATGGCAACAAAACGCTGGAGATTCTGAAGTGTCCAACAATGAGTCCAGATCTAAATCCCATTGAACACCTGTGGAGAGATCGTAATGCTGTTGGGAAAAGGCATCCTTCCGATATGAGAGACCTGGAGCGGTTTGCAAAGGAAGAACGGTCCGTAATTTTTTCCCAAAGGGTGTGAAACCAAATATTAAATTAATGGTGCCAATAATTTTAATTTTGTTCAGCCCATTTTAGGAGTTTTGTGTGAAATTATGTGAAATTTGCTTCTTTTTTTTCTTCCTTTTTTTTGGTTTTGTTCCAACACACACAAAGGGAATTAACATGTGTATAGCAAAACATGTGTTAATGCAATATTTTTCTGTGAGCAATACTTGATTTGCTGGAAAAATGTCAGGGGTGCCAAGAATTTTGGCCATGACAGTAAATTATAGTGGCTTTTATTAGAAACGTATTATAAATGCCAAACCTAATCAGATGTGAAAGTGAAACAAAGTACCATCGTGTTCAATATTTTGAAAAGCTTTTGGCAAATAAGCACTCTACCTGAATGTTAATTTTCAGACACATTTTTGTTTAATAATAAAATTAAAAGAAGCTTATTTAAAATGATTCATTGTTAACCTTGTAATACATATTTTAAGTAAATTCAACTGAAAAGTTTCACTACTATGCTTATTTTGCCAAGAAGAAAAACATCTTACTGATTTTCTTTCTTCTTTTTTTGTACTCCAAACATTTCTGACTTCAAATGTCAGCGTCTTAATTTTCAGATGTATTTTATTTCTGTCATTTAAGGTTTTATTGTCACTTTAATTTTTCTGGCAATAAGGAACTAGTAAGGTTTAATTGTTTAAGTTTTAGTGTTTATTTACTTCCAGTTAATCGTTTGTGTTTCAACTTCACTTTAACTAATTTTACTGTATTTTTTCAACTAACATTTATATTTTATTTGATTTCAGCTTTATAAACTGAAACTCTCTCATGTCTCTGTTATGTGCTTGTGTACTCTTACCTTCTTTTTAAGGGTAAACGACCCAATATTCAGTGACTCCTATGACTCTCATTGTTATGTTCTAGAGTGAAATTGACTCTGTATGAAATGTGATCTACTCATGTTTCTCTTTCAGCTGTGCATCTTGCAATTACATCAGATCCTGTAAACATCGCATCTTCTGACTTAGCATGACTGCGTACACATGTATAATAGTGTTGCAATTCAGCTACGCTGATGTCACTGTTCTGTGTTGACGTACGTCTTTAATTAATGCAATTGGAGATTTGTTTTTCTTGGCACAAGTGGGTTGTGTTCTGCAGGGGATTATGGGAAAATGATACACCCCCACAGACCCTTCTTGAAAAAGGTCTCGTCTTCCCTGGTACTGTGAAGCAATCAGTCCTCAGTCTCCAGAGGGCTTCATTAAGCCACGGAACCCTCAGAGTCCATCATAGGCCCTAAACTTACGGTGCATTACAGTAAACTAATGAAATGGGCAGATGAGTGAAGAGTGAAGAGTGTGTGTGTGTGTGTGTGTGTGTGTGTGTGTGTGTGTGTGTGTGTGTGTGTGTGTGTGTGTGTGTGTGTGTGTGTGTGTGTGTGTGTGTGTGTGTGTGTGTGTGTGTGGGTGGTCATCTGTGTGTATGTTTGTACTGTTTATGAGTCAGTCCTGTATCAGTGGATACTCCCTAAACCTCCCCATGAAGCACTGCTCTTTTTTCAGACTTGACCATTCACTCCTACAGCCACAATCAAACATGTTTTCATCGAAAAGGTGCAATTCTTCCACACTGTCAAAAGTCAGAATTTGAGAAAACGCAAAAACAACGACAAGTTTGACTCAACTAATGAAGTTGTTGTATAATCTAGAAATATCTGTTGACATGTTCACTGAGGCGAGGGCCTGTCACTCACTTGAGATACCATTCAATTCTATATGAACAAAATCGAGCCTCACCCCACTCAATATAATATCAGAACAGGGAAGAAAAGATAATTTAAAAAAGATAAATTTCGCTTCATGCCAGATAACAAATTAAAGTTGGTCAGTACTTTCGTCAAACACAATATAAATTCTATGAACTCAAAATTAATCATGTTTTTAACTTTAAATTAATTTGACCATTTATATTACATGATATTCATGGAGAACGTTCTTACTTGTGTATGACTTTGTTGTAAAAAATAGCGGTTATATACAATGCTCAAAAAAATTAAGGGAACACTTAAATCACACATTGAATGACAGTACATAAAAACTGCCTACACACTCTTGCTACATGAGGATGAGCATTATCATGCACCAGCAGAAACCCAGGCCCTCTGCACCACTCATCCTGGTGTCTAACACCAATTAGAGTAATAGACACTATATAGAACTGTTACCAATCAAATTGCTAACAATAAAGTAAATCTTTGTGTTGCAGATGTTGCATCTGAATTGTCACAAACCTATATAAGTATTATGTAAAAAATAAGATCGCATATATGTACATTTTTGCAGTCGTATCTTGAATTTTGTGGGCAATTATATTATTATTAGTTTTTTAGGCAATCCTACATTGATTTTGAACCCATTAAGTCATATTAACGATGTTAACAAATGAGTCTGATAATACACCTGCAATTTAAGGATGTCCTTAAATTATTTAAGTGAAGAGACAGATGGCAGCTCTACTGCTGACTGTTATATGGCATAATCTACTGTTTCTATTTTCCTTCTTTTATCTATAAAGCTCGTGTGACCAGTTTAATCGCCTCGAGTTTTCTTTCGTTTCCATTCAACATCTGGGCAGTTGTGAACCACTCTGACAAGATTTACCAGTATACAATAAAAAACACCTTTGATTCTCGAAACAAACCTTTAATTATATTCTCCAACATTGCAAACACAATTTCTCTCACAGCGTAAACACAGTCACAACACACATAAACACATTCGCTCATAACAGTCATTTCGCTCGGACACAATTCTGAATAGTATTGCACACGCGGTTATTATGGTTTCTTTACAAAGTCTAAAATGCTTTGTTGCTTTTTGCCTTTAACGGTCTGTTAAAACAAATGCTTCTAAGCTTCTATCAGTAATGACGTCTTTGTCGATGTCAATGTAATCTGGGAATTCCTGGACAGTGAAGGCTCCTGTGCCTCCTCTTTCAAGATAGCATCTGCAAGGCTTGATTCTTTCGTGAGTTGTTCTGCGGCTGGACGGCACTGCACCGCAAGACTGAGTGAAGCGTCATTGGAGTGAGCGACTATACAGACTGATGCACGTGCAACGTGAACTCAGCGCATGCGCAGTGAACTCGGTACTATCATTAGTCACGGGGATCGAGATAACAGATGTAAAGTGGCGACTTTGTCCCTCTTTTGTGCTCGAGATATCAGGGTTCAGCGACATAAAAGAATTGACATATACGATAAGAAAATGATCAGAAAAATAGGCGACATAACCGTCGACATAACAGGATTGGCGAGTTAACCGAGCTTGAGATAAGTGGGTTCCACTGTATATATATATATATATATATGTATACACATGTAGATACATATACATATATAGATAAAGTGCTGTGAGTGAAGCGTCACTGGAGATTCACGTGCGATCCACGTGCAACGTAAACTCAGCGCATGCACAGTGAACTAGGTGCGATCATTAGTCACGAGATAGCCATGTGAAGTGGTGAATTTGTCCCTCTTTTGTGATATATTAGATATATCCGGGTTCAGTGACATAAAATAATCGACATAACCAATAAGAAAATGCTAAGAAAAATAGGGAGTTTGGTGGTTCCACTTCAAAAACGTCCACATTACAGGGTTGGCAAGTTAACCAAGCTCGAGAAAAGTGGGTTCCATTGTATTTTATTTATGCACTGATGTTCAGCTGTTATTTTTAATAATCAACTTATTATCTGAGCATCACTCATCAAGCTCGGTAAACACCATCACAGACACAAAGATGTACATTTAATTGATTAAACCCAGCAGTCGTCATGTTTTTTAGGCCATTTCAAGTTTGGTTTTGACATGACAAAAAGCAGTGATATCTAAATGATGTATGTGTTTAATTTTTAATTAGCCTTTCCATTAACCCCTTCATTTTGTCCATTAAAAATGGATTCATGAACACAATCATATCCTATCATAGCGCAATGCCTTTCACATGACTTTCCCCCACTTATTCTCAATTACCTCCCCAATAAGATTAACCGCACTCATTATGAGATCTGTTAAAACTCAATGGACTCATGGGAGGCAAGAGCTGTAACTGCACTGGCGGGTGTCGCTGTTGGACTGTGTCACTTTAGAAAAGGCAGTGCTTTATACACTTTTTAATGTCACACTTTGTAATATTCTTATAGTTTTATCTTTGTAAAATGGATTATTTTCTCATCCAATTTTTGGAGGAGGCACTGCCTCCCTGGCCTCCTCAGAGAAAGCACTCATATAAAACATTTTAACGTGAACTCTCAATTGCTGATTCTTGTAGAGTTGATTTGCAGATGGAGTCAGTTCACAGAAGTTAGACCACTGAGAGGGGAGATGGAAAGCAAGCAGGCAAAGCGCTATGATTGCGGAGCGTGTTACTGGGCCATTTTGTTCTCTATTGGGTTCAGACTACGGTTTGGCCCGCCGCCACCTGGCAGCATTAGAAAGGTGCCCTTTCCTGGCCCACAACTCTGAACCGCCAACCGGTGCGTCCCGTCCACTCATTCATCAAACTCCAGAGGACTGAGACAGGAAGAATGCTTTCTTGTCCCCTTACGAATCAATGAACGGTGGCCATTAAATCGCATTTCAGCATGGAAAATATGTTTACCAAGTCCAAGCGCTCGCTCAGATGAAAACTTGTCTAAACAAGAATGAAATGTGAAGAATTCCTGTGTTTTGGTATGTCCGATTATAAAGCATTTAGTGGCTGTTATGATAAGCCGTGTCATTTCTTTCTTCCCTGTGAGTGAATGAACTGGCTTTTGGAGGCTGTTGTGCTTAACCTCGAATGACTTGAAGGAAAAATGCTGCTTTTAATAAAGTCTGAGATAAGGTTTTTCCTTCACAGGCTGAAACTCTGCTGGAAGATCTCATTGAAGAGTCTTTAATGTTGTTGAAAGAAGTCTCTTCTGCCTGCCAAGGTTGCATTTATTTGGTCAAAATTACAGTAGATTGTTACTGCAATTTAAAATAACTCTTTTCTTTGTTAATATATAGTAAAGTGTCATTTATTCCTTCAGTGTCACATGATCCTTCACTAATCATCATCATATTATGATTTGATGGTCAACAAATAATTATGATTATTATCAATGTTTAAAACCGTTGTGCTGCTTCACATTTTTGTGAAAAAAGTTAAAAGAACAGCATTTAAAGTTTTTTTTGTAACAATGTAAAAGTCTTTACTGTCACTTTTGATCAATTTAATGCATCCTCGTTGATTAAGTATTAATTTCCGTAAAAAACATCTTACTGATGTTTGAGCGCTTCTAAATAGAAATAGTTCTATCCTACTTAATTATTTGCTAAAATAGTTTTATTTTTCCTCTTAGAAGCTTATTTTACGAGCTGAATTTAGTGCTAAATACATAAAATTACTGGTTTAAACAAAACACTGACGGGATGAGGATTGATATTTTCATATATTAACAATAGCGATAACTATATGGATAAGATTTAATAATCAAATTCTATGAGAATTGTGGAGCCCACAACATAACTCTAACAATACCAAACAGATATATACAACATTGCATTGGATTCCCTTTCAGAAAAAAAGACATTTCCCTCTGACAGCGAATCAGAATCCATCTGACTTTAACTGCGTAATGCTTATAATAAAAAATGTTTGATATGTTGGTGTGAACACTAATAGAGTTACTCAATATACACTTTACACTCTTCAGGGGAAATCGACCAACTATACACTTGTGTGATACAAGAATATTTTAACCTCAACATAACTCCAAACGTCACTTTCAAGTTAGAATGCACAAGCGTTTTATTTTCAGACTTCAGGAACCCACAAGATAAATGAATGTACCAGAGATTCATTCACTAACTCTTCTCTTGTGTCTCAGGCTGTTCTGGCGTCACACACCCTCGTTCCTGCCGCTTCAGCGCGACCTTGCGCTCCCAGCAGCCCCGTGAACCAGCCGTTCGGACGCCCCCTGAGTCAGGCAGGCAGCGCAGGCGTCCTCACGCTCACCCCCAAACCTCCCAGCAGCACCCCTAGGGACGGACGCATACGGAAAACTGCCCACTCTCTCCACAAGTAAGACCTGAGGCTGTTTGACTTCAGCACCAGCAATCTACCGTATTTTCCCGCATATAACCCCCGCGTTATACTAGATTTTACAAACCCCGTGTGGGGGTGTGGGCTATATCCCACATTATTTACACGTAATAATATTTCAATATATTTGTTACGTCCCTAAGGACATAAGGTTTTTTTTTTTGCTGTATTTTCTTTCTGTTCTTCTTTCTTGTGAGGGTTGTTGTCTCTGGCGCTTGTACTATCACTCTGACAGCTGGTGCTGATAGGCTGTCTGACCTGTCAATCATGCAAGACGACGTGATTGGCTGTGCTGCATGAGGGCGGGCTCTTCTCATCTCATCCGATGATCAACACCTGTAGAATCGCTTCTTAAGGGACGAGCTGCTGCACAGCGGGAGACACTGCTTTTGCTTTTTATTCTGATTTGTGTTTATTTTCTTATTGTTTGAATTTCGCACACAAGCACTGTGTACCGAGCTGAACAGTTATGATAATTGACGTCATGCGAGCAACATTCAAAATTCGAATCGTGAACTTGCACAAAAAAGTTCATCAATGTATGGGTGCGGGTTATATAAAGGTGTGAGTAATGCCAACGATTTTTTACACAAAACCCCAAAACCCGCGGGCTATATGAGGGTGCGGCTTATCTGCGTCTGCGGGTTATATGCGGGAAAATACGGTACATCTGAATCTGCTTGAAACAGGGACCTTAAAAACTATAAATATCCTCAAGTCAGTTTGATCAAAATTAAAGTCATAAAAAGGCCTGTTTTCAGCATCATTACTCCAGTCTTCAGTCACATGATCCTTCACAGATCATTCTGATGTGATGAAACATTATTGATTATGTTAATGTTGAAAACGGTTTTATATTTTTACAACTTCATCATACGTGCTGTTCGCTCAGTCTCAGTCCAGTCTCGTCAGAACAGTTTTCTGGTCCTCTGTGAAATCTCACTCAATCTCTCTCACTAACAGAGATGTTTGACCGTGCGCCGATATTCAAAATCCCATTTGTGTGCTTCTCGTTCACTGCTGTTTTGAATTTCAAGGCAAAATAAAAACTATTCTGCAGTGTTTAGAGGATTTAAATGAACAAAAGCAAAGATGTTTCTAGAGTGTTTTCCACACTATTCATGTGTTCAGTCCTCAACTGAGGTTTGCATTAGTGATTGTTGTGTTGAGGAACACATTAAATGTTAATTCCATTTGCTTTATTTGTCGTCACACACACACACACACACCACAGGTTTTTGCCTATTAAGTAAACAGCGCGGTTGGGCGGCTGGGCTGTGTTTATGCGTGCAGTGGAAATCTGATTGTGTTTTGAGATTTGCAGTCAGAACAGTGGGAGGTGTGTGAAGCTCTCGAGCCACAGAACCAGAGCCCCACTGCTCTTGTTTCCCACGATGCACTGCAGTCTAGCTCCTGCACATTTGGCCAAATTACAGAACATTAGCAAGCTCTGAGAAATCAGCAGACGCTTCACTAAGAGCATCTGGCCCACCATGATGGGGTCGTCTCCATCATAAATGGCTGATTCATGTGGTGGAGGGATGCAAATAGTTTTTCTCCGTGTGATTTTGCAAAAGATTACCTTAATGTTTCCCATTGCTAAAATGTATAAGGCCGGAAGCTGCAAGTACAGATAAAACCGCACACACCAAAGGCTGGAAATATAACTCAAAGACATCAGGGAAGGTTTTTAACCTTCTGAAACTGATTTAATGAGGACAGACATACATTCAGTGTGGCTCATCACAAGATCAAGACAGAAACGCTAACATTATTTTAAATTGATAAACAGTCAAAAGAGTTGCAACAAAAGTGGACTCCTTATCACTTCTGTTGTTGTATGGAAAAGAGCGCTTGTACACGTCTGAAGAAATGATGAGAACTTCATCTAAAAGTCTTTCCACTGGAAAGATTGTTGCGTGTCCAGAGAGGACGGTCATGTGAGGATCAGGAAGGTTTCATCACTCTTTTTGGGATATACACAGAGACAGTCTTGAGTAAATGATACTGCTTGGAAAGGCGCATGTGGGAGCGGCAGGAAATGGAGGTAATTCCTGAAAGGGGGAATTAAGCGCGAGCTGAAAGAGCAGGAGAGACATTAGAGAGATATGAGCGGCTGCTGGAGACAGAGGAGGGTTATGCAGAGTTAAAGGGGGGCGGCTGCAGTGTTTGCTCGTGGCCCGTACCGTGTTTACCCTCTCCGTGTGGAATTCCAGAGCCCCTCACTCTCTCCGCCGCACTACATTTTTGCGGTTGGCCTGTGTGACATGGGAAAGTGTGGGAAAAACGGAAGCCTGAAAAGCAAAAAAATCACGGGTGGAAACGCTGAACTAACGAAAGAATGGAAGAGAAACAGGTGAAGATGCAAGAGAAGAGCAGGAGTTGGATTGGAAGAGGCTACCAGTGTGGTTTTAGTGTCACTGAGATACTGTTATTGTTTTTAATGAATGGCTTCAATTAGTTTTTATTTACATTTTTGTTAAGGATTTATTTTCAGCTTTAATTATTTTAGTGCAAGTTATACAAGATTTAAAAAAAAGTTTGTCTGAAGTTGGCTTTCAGTTACGTTTGTTGAATGTCAAGTAAGTAAAACTTTGGTTTTAATTTTAGTTAACTATAATAACCCTGTTTGCAGATTTCCATCAGTAGGATTGCAGTGAGGTCATGCATGGGATCGGGAGCAGATCAGGGTCAGAAATGAAAGTGGACTTGTGTCGAGTACTATTCGACTACTACTACTACTGCTCTTTTAAGGCTGCTGTTCAGCCAAACAAACTTTGTTTTTATTGTTTTCCTGTCACCACTGTAAAGCTGCTTTGAAACAATCTGTATTGTAAAAAGCGCTATGTAAATAAAGATGACTTGACACTTGCGACAAAAATCCCAAACTAAATCTGAACCCATACAATCCCACTGTACGAACGTCAGCAAACTCAGAATAAACTGACCGATGTTGCAGAACCAGTGACAGTTTCCGTTCACGCACTCACAGATTCTCTCATCATAAACAGCTTAGTGCAGATATGATGTGATTATAATAAGAGTTTATGCAAGAGTCACTGACACCTTCGGTATCTTATTCTTATTCCCAGTTTGAAAAACCGTTATGCTTTTCTTGCTGCTAAGATAACCAATGGTAAGTTTTAATGCATAAAAAAACTAAATAAACATTCATAAACTGTTCATCTGTGAAGCTTACAAGAAAATAACTCCCTTTTTCCCAAGACACAAAAACAATAATTGTTATTTTGTTAATCACCATTAATTATCATTATTACAATGTCATTGGCTGATTTTTCAACATATCTTTTTTACAGGTTTGGAACAACTTGACACAGTTTTCATTTTTGGGTGAATTATCCCTTTAAACATTCTGGTGCCGTTCTAAAGCTGCATGACCTTATTTCCTTTATAAAAAAAGTGTCCTGCCTGCACTCGGCCGTATAATGCCAGTCAATTTGACAAGATTTTAAAAATTGATGCGAGAGACTCGTACGATGATCTTGTGCGATTCATGCCGTGATTTCTGTTTGGAAGGAAACAAACCCAAATCTGCGTGAAGAGAATATCTCTGTTGTGTTCCAGTTGTTGCCAAAAAAAAATCACCTTTAGTGTTTTCCCAAAATAAAAATAATGTCTGCATTTTAATATTTAAGTGACCTGTACATTTAAAACATATCACTGGACATATGGGCAATAGGATATGATGTCATGCTCTAGGGCAGTTTTTTTTTAACCATCTACTGCACTTTGTCTCACACTCTTCATTAATAATCAGGATCTAAACTAGATACAATAAAGTCAGTCATCATAAACCAAAGTATGTCAAGCTAAATGGAGCTTATAGAAAATAGAAAAAGTGAATTCTAATTAGTGATTGTCATGTAAACCAAGTCAAGTCACCTTTATTTTTATAGCTTTATTTTTATACACAGATTGTTTCAAAGCAGCTTTACAGTGGTCACAGGAAAACAATACAAACAAAGTTTGTTTGGCTGAACAGCATCTCTAAAAGAACAGACTAATCAATATAATTGAAGAATAGTAAACGTGTCCCCAACTAAGCAAGCCAGAGGCGACAGTGATAAAGCTCAGCTGGGGGACCAGTTCTCCTCTGGCCAACAGCAAAACAGTGCATGATTATTATATTGGCAACAATTCAAGTCCAATATTAAATCCAGTTCAGTCCGATTGGAGATGGGTTCATGATCTTCACAGGGGAGGGTCTAGTAGAGTCACGGTCTCCGCAGACACTTCAGGGCAGTGCTGTGCTCGTGTTCAGGTCCTTCATCTGATCTGGATATGGCCCGGATACGGCTGACCATGATGACCTCGGAATAAACAGAGACCAATATCAGCGTAGATGCCATTCTTCTTGTTATGGGAATGTTCCCGGTTCCGGCTGACCTAAATTATACCAGAAAATTATAAATTAAACCAGATGATATTTGGCAACACTAGCCTCAGCCAATGACAAACCCATAATCAGACCCTTCAGGTCTCCCTGGAAGAAGAGATTATGATATCTCAATAGGATTTTCCTGGATAAATAATGGTCAAGCGCCAATTCTAATATTACAGTTTAATGCTCAGTTTAAGTTCAAGTGTTATTTAAGTCTTCTGTTAACAGTTTTTAATAATGTTTCATTTGTTAACATTACTGACCTCATTAGTGAACTTGAACAATGAACATGAACAATACTTCTGGAGCGTTTCAACATTTGCTGATACTTAAATGTAAAAATTGTATCTGTGATCAAAATTGACTATGTGAAACTTTTATTTTGCTTTGAGTGCAGACATTCTGCTTAAAATCTCCTTTTTTGTTTGTTTCACAGAAAAAATAAAATAATAAGGGTTTATTTAAGGTCTAAATGGACTTGGCCTTGTAAAGACTAGTAAAATCTTAATATTCAGAGTCCCCGCCTACAGTTTCTCATGCTGGCAAGCGGCCCGCTGACATCTGACCGACCAGCACTGTCTTAAACTCCAGACACCAGTGAAGCCCTGAAGTGTCATTTCCTGAACAGAGAGATCTTACGTATAATTTAGAGCTTTCTGTCTTAATTTAGGGTTTCTATCTGTGCGGTGCGGTCCAAGGTTGAGCAGCCAAATGAAAGGACAACCCTGTGGAGCCTACAAGGCAGCAGTGTGCGCCCTCATTAGTGCGCTAATACGGCCCTGGCGAGCTCCCGTTCTGCTTCTGGAGCTTAATACTAGCTCAGCTTTATTTATTGTTCCCCAAAAATGCTTAGCGGATTTAACGTGCAAAGTTACAGGCATGTTGGGCCCTGTTTCTGCCTCAGATAATTGCATTCGCTCTCAGTGGCCAAGCCCTCTTTGAGAGAGGCCACATTGTTCCTGCCGTTAATTGTCAGGGAGCGGCGTGCTGATGGATGTCATTAAGGCTATTGAACTCTCGACTTATGACTCAAAAGGCAAAGAAAGGACAGAATGATGCCATTCTGTGGAGCTCAAATGTAATCAATGTATAATATTATATAAATAAATAAATATATATATATATATATAGTTTTCAAACTGTATTTGTATACATAATCTGCAAGGTTTGGTATTTGATACGCACATTTCTACAGGCTCTGAATGATCAACATGATCTGTTAAAGCTGTCGCACACAATCTCCTGCAGTTCTTCTGTCGTCTGATTGATAGTTTGGACTCTTTTATCAAGTAAAAGTCTCTTAGTGTAATTGTAGAAACGTCCTGCTTCAGCTCGAGCTTCACGTGTCGTTCTGCTGTCAAATCTCTGATTTTATCAAGCAAACGCAACAATAACTTTCATATTGTTAGTAATATTTCAACTGGACTGAAGCAGCTTCGGTTTACTTGATGATCCAGACATCATTTATTAAGATATCATGAGTATGTGACTCCACAGCAAATATGGGCAATAGGATATGATGTTCTATGGTTTCTGTTTTTAATCATTTGCAGCAAATAATAATACAGTGGAGTTCACTTATCTCGAGTCACGGTTATCTCGCCAATCCTATTATGTCGACGTTTTTGAAGTGGAACCGCCAAACTCCCTATTTGTCTCAGTATTTTCTTGTGGGTTATGTCGATTCTGTTATGTTGCCGAATCCTAGTATCTCGAGCAAAAACGAGGGACATATTCGCCACTTCACATGTTTATCTCGTGACTGAGAGTTCACTGCGCATGCGCAGAGTTCGTGTTGCACGTTGATCGCGGTCCTCGCGCAGCAGATCCCCAGATGCAGGCAGAGCAGCAGATGTTCACTCTTCCACATGCAAACGAATCGCTTGCTTATGTCTCAGTCAAAACTGTACACCCAAAAATACAGGAAGGAGTGGGAATCAAACCCTGAATTCCATGGCTGGTTAAAGCCGTTTATTGGTGATAATACGCGGGCATACTTGTTGAGAAAACGCATTAGACAAACAGAACGCAAGAAAGTATGCAATCTAGTAAAGCCACAAAACGCGCACGCACGCGCACACACACAAACACATCCCTGTTTCTGGTTCTGACATGGCTCTGCTCAGCGCCGCTGCGGATTGAAGAACGGATTGAAGGTTATAAAAAGACGGGACGAAGCCGAATTTGTTGAGAAAGCACATTAGACGAGCAGAACACAAGAAAGTATGCAATCTAGTACAGCGTGATGACCTCACAAATATGTTATGATTGTTTACACTGTGAGCGAAATTGTGTTTGCAATGTTGGAGAATATAATTAAAGGTTTGTATGTTGAATGGAAGGTGTTTTTTATTGTATACTGGTAAATCTCTGCTGTTAGTTGGTGCACATATGCCTTTTGAGCAAACATATACAGTGTATGTACATTTTTATAGCATGCCGATCGCTTCATCTAATAAATCGCCATATTGGGTGTTAGTTATCTCAACGCTTTTTTGCAACCCCCGAGGCCGTCGACATAACCAAACTCACTGTACTATGTAGTTTGAAATGGGTTAAATGAATGCATTTAAATGTTTGGTTTTAGGGATTTGTATATAGTTTTATACATTATGCTTGTTCATCAACATCTGTCCAGTATAGAATCTAAGAAAAAAGCAATTCATTCACAATAAGATTCTTTAGAGATCTGATGTTTTGTCCACAGGAAAGCATTGTTTGAGACTCCAGCCTATCACAGCAGCACCAGTGGACAGCATGTGGTGTATGAGACCGTGTGCGCAAAGACAGGTGAGGAAACACACACATACAGACACACTTACTCAGTTTTGCTATCTTTGTGGGGACTCTCCATTGGCGTAATGGTTTTTATACTGTACAAACTGTATTCTCTCCCGTTGCTCTAACCCGACCCCTAAACCTACACACAAAACTATCTGCATAAAACACTGTTTAGTATGATTTATTCATCCATTTCCCTTGTTGGTACAGCTAGCTGATTCCCACAATGTAATACGAACCTGTACATAGACTTTCTTACACACACATACACGTATCCTGTGGTTGACTGGCATGTTTACTATTGTTTGATCTTCAGACACATAGAAAAACTATATCCTAACCAGAACAAAATCAATAAAAATCACAGCCAATCAGAAGCTCGTGTGGGCGGAGTCTCACTGCGAGCACAATGCACTCACAACAAAAAATATAATCATAAGCAAATTCATTTTACCATTATTAAAAGTTAGGGCTGTCAAAAATGAATGCGTTAATGCATGTACTTTAATTGTTTCAGTTTAATGCATTAAAAGTATTTAATGCAATTAACGTAGCATCCATTTCATCCAAGTTTTACATTATATGATCAGGCTATCATTCATTCAAGCGCTGTTAAACCATTCAACAGACAAATCTTGAACAGAATTGCACAAAAGCATGTCAAAATGCCACAGATTATGTGGCACACTTAACAGATTTGTCAAGTATCCTCATAAGCACAGAGAAAATCTCTCACTGCTCTTGGCTAAATAACATTTGTAGCTGTATTAAGAATAAATGTATGTTTAAATTATAATATATAATTTTATTACATTTCTTTATATTTCCTACCTGTTAGATCAAATATTTAAAATGTAATGTCTTTATTTTGTTGTGAAATTATTACAATATAAAAATATATTAAAAACGTTATTGCAATCACAGAAAAATGTGTGATCAATTAGTTATTTGTTTAATCGATTGACAGCACTAAATACAGAGTATTTAATCAGTGTCTTAAACAATCAGTGTATGGAATAGACATGCAGTTCACAGTTTGAAGATCTGAGGTGAATTATCCATTGTCACTTTCACGCAAAATATTTAAACTCACATGCTTTAACATGAAATAAAGCACATAATCAGCAGCTGAGATGATCATGGTTATACTTTTTATGTTGTTGTTCCAGCTGTGATGTGGTATAATTGGACAGAAACTCCGATGGACACGGGAAGCATGCCTTTCATTGTGTGTTTTGCGGCATGGCATCGCGTTGAAGTTGAATGTTGGGGCTCATGCCAGTGCAGCCTCTGGTATTTTAATGAGGACCCTTGGCAGTGGGTTTGAGGCCGGTTTGCCCGCTCTGGCAGCTGTTCATAGTGACCATTCCAGCGTGAGGTTTGTTACGTGTCACTGAGATCGTCCAGTGTTAGTAAGTAGACCTGTGTGAACATGAGCCGGCTGTCTGATCCACTCACAGCTGCTGTGACTTTCAACCTGCTGCTCATATTGAAAAACAAACTCATGCTAATTCCAACAGCGCCATGGCAGCTTAGACAGTCGTATGAAGCTCCTGTCACGCACCATACATTACTCATACAACATAATGCATAGAAGCTTTGTGCGTTTGATGCGAAGTATTAGAGCTTAAACACACATTCTGAGTTGTATCATTCAGATGAGCTGAAGTGACCAGTGTGTGAGAGTGTGGGATCACTAAGATTTTGTCTCTAATTTATTTGATCATTTACATGCCGTCATTAGACTTTGTTTACTTTTCAAAGCCTGAAAAACAGCACTGCATGTAAGTGTGGTTAAACAGACGTGTGGAACAGGAAGTGTTCATGAATTTCACAGATGCACTTCTTCCATTGTTGACTGGACGGGAGGCTGCGAGGCGTTTGGCAGCTGGGAAAGAGAGCAGTTAGAGGACTGAGAGCGGTCGGTGTTGTTTTAGCGTGGATGAGAGCGGCCGGCTCTGATGGGAGTTAGCACTGATCCATACGGCCGCATTCTCTGGGATCAGCCGTCAATACGCATCAGCGTCGCCTCCTCTCATCCCGTTCAGCTGCTCGCCCATTAGCAGTAAACAGCCCTCTACTGTTGTGATGTCTTTCCTTCTCTTTGTTTTTTACTTGACCTCGTCTCACCAGACTTCACACTCGCACAGATCTGAGCCAAATGCTTTTCACTCAAACTGGTTTTCATTCCAAGAATGTTCTCTTAATTTTAAACCTTTGGCTCAATATTTGCTCTAAGTCAAAAAGATATATGATTTTTTCATATATTCACATAGAAAACAGCTGTTTTACATTGATATAATATTACACTGTTTTACTGTATTTATCATCTAATAAATTCAGCTTTAATCACAGGAATAAATGACACTTTACTATATATTCACATAGAAAACAGCTGTTTTACACTGATATAATATTACACTGTTTTACTGTATTTATCATCTAATAAATTCAGCTTTAATCACAGGAATAAATGACACTTTACTATATATTCACATAGAAAACAGCTGTTTTACACTGATATAATATTACACTGTTTTACTGTATTTATCATCTAATAAATTCAGCTTTAATCACAGGAATAAATGACACTTTACTATATACTCACATAGAAAACAGCTGTTTTACGTTGCATTATTATTTCACAATATATTTACTGTTTTTACTGTACTTTTATAAATAAACTGGGCTTCAGTGATTAGAATAGACAATCAAAAATTGTATGTATTGTCTCTTTTCTCCTTAAGAGAGGAGCATGTTTTCCCCTCTTCGCACCGGCATCTTTCTGAGTGCGAAACAACGGCTTCCAGCAGTCGAGTCACCAGATTGGAAGCCGGGCGTGATGTTTTCGTTCTCCTGTGCCGTAAGGCCTCAGGGTGTAAAAGAGCACCAAAATAAACAGTGTGTGTGGAGAGGGAATGAAAGGGAATAGTGTTCAGCGGCTCTGGGAATGGATCAGTGCCGAGAGAGAGCTCTGCTCTTATCAAACCCTTCATGCAGCCGTCAGCTTCTGGGAGAAAACCAGCTGCAGAATATCCACACTTTTGTTTGAATCTTTAAAAAAGATCTTGTTTCAGGACCTCATGATTTGACTCATATTTCAGGAATCGGTGAGCACGTTTGCATGCATCATTTTGCACCCAATGCAATTTGGTCTCATTGCGAGTCATTCATCAGTGCGTTATTCCAAAATAAATGTTTGTCTTCATAATCAGTGTGTAAACACTTATTCCAGCTCTTCTTTGTCACCTGACGTCATCAATGGCTGTTATAACTTCATATAAACAGTTTTTCACCATGCAGTCGATTCCTGGTGGAGAAAATCAAGTCCTGTCCTACATTATTCTGCATTGAATCACTGTTTTAAGCTTTTTTTACACAGCTAATGACCAACAGATTCAGTAATTACACAATAGCAATAAGCAGCATTATGATATTAATGGCAATAATGATTGAAATGTGTATCAAGTGTGGCCAAGCTTCAGGCATATGCTTCCACTGCCAAAATGCAGAAAAGGGGAAATGCTTTCTAGAGACTTTTGCACAAGAATTGCACAAACATATGTACTGTAAAGTGTGATAAATGGTTGATTAATTATTAGACTAAAAAGTGTGTCAAGCATAGCTTTAAGGTAATGCAAAATGGCAACAGAAATTCTGCTCGAAAACAGCTTTCCTTAAATCTATTCGTCGAGAGTCTTTACAAAAAAAAACTCTGGAATTTGTATTTCTTTAACCGCTGGAATAAATCCGGGTGCAGGTAGAGCCGCAATTCATTGACTCGATTTGTGTTTAACTCATTTAGTATTTAGCTCAAAAACCAAGTGGAATTCAGTTTCAGCTCATACGTGTGCATGTTGATTGATTGTGTTGTTGTGTGTTCGCAGGTCTTTCCGTGTACAGTAAACTCTTCCACATTCAGGGCTCCAAGAACAGATGAATGAACGAGGCCAAAGGTCAACTGCTCTCTGGGATACGTTACATACGTCCTCTTCTGCTCAGGACATGGACGCTTACCCATGTCTCTCTTTATGCTGTCTTCTGATAATCGA
This sequence comes from Rhodeus uyekii, assembly GCA_037043235.1. Lineage (NCBI taxonomy): Eukaryota > Metazoa > Chordata > Actinopteri > Cypriniformes > Acheilognathidae > Rhodeus > Rhodeus uyekii. The sequence continues at coordinate 1,350,998 of JAWRVZ010000157.1, read as the reverse complement.
TGTTTGCCCTGTGTGTTTTTGAGTGTGTGATAGTACACAAAATCCTTGCGTCGAGTGGATCTGTTCCAAATGTTTTTTCCGAAGGCGTTCTGCCTCTCGCTGTTGTCCAGGCTTCATTCTCACCCCACAACTGATGCCACGTGGAGAGCGAGCGGACTGACGACTGGCGACAGCTGCTGCATGGGCACACGAGCCAAACCAACAGGTCCCGTCATATTTATCCATGTTTACGTGTACATACAGTAGATTTCAACTTTTCATCACTGATCTCCAACAGCTTCTGTGAAAGTGCCTTGTTCAGGTGTAATGAACCACAAGTCAGGTAAAGATGATGATGTTCTGTAGTTGTTTGACTTTTGTGATCAATGTCCTGGTAATACTTGATACACTATGATCAGTTCTTGCGTTGATGGGATGACCTTGTGCTTTCAGTTCGATTTTAGTTTAACACCTCACTTTTATTACCTGGCCAAACATGAATAAAGGACAGCGCCTCATTCATGCAGCAGGAACAGAACAAACTTCTTGAAACAAATCGGCACTTTGAGTTGAATGTAACATCTGATGTAAACAGTTACACAAATGAATGTTGTTTCGTGAATGAGCCCGATTATACAAGATCAACCTTATGATTTTCTATTTTAAGTTTTTTTTAGTTCGTACAGTATTTGCATTGCATGTTTTTCTCCTGAATTGACTTGAATTTCCTGTTATTATTTTATGCATGAGCAGATGGGAGCAATGAAACATGACAAATAATCACCTCTTTAGCGCTCGGTTGTATCAGTAAACTGGTAATGTAAACTTTACTTTTGTTTTAAGAAAAACGTTTCAAAAATAATGTGTGGTCACCATTTTTAATCGTCAAGAAGAATTCATGACAAACTTCATCAACGGCTCTTTTTGTCTAAGACTGTTTAATTAAAAAAGTGTTTTCAAGAGTAATAGCAGTAAAAACATTAGCAGTTTGTGATCTAAAAGTTCATGTGTCGGCATACGTCAGCTTCATTGAAGAACTAAAAATCCCTAAAATCTGCCGTGTGACAGAGGTAAACCTAACCAAGTCAAAACACATGTTTTCTCATATTTCATATTTCTTTCCAGCATGTTTGTATTAACATTATCAGACACACCGTCACGTTAGACAAACAGTGTCAATTACTGTAGTACACACTAAAATGTTCCGTTTGGGAAATGCCGTGCTCAAATGAGTTACAAAAACAAAAGCGCTCTCGTGAACCCATCAGCCGATCCAGCTCGTGTGGACAGTGTCGTCTCTGAGCGCGGCTGCTGTTCTTCTCAGTACAGATGTCACGGAGAAATGGCCATGAGGTTCGCCTAGAGGCCGTTTAAAAAGCTGACCAAAAATTACACATTACAAGTGGACAAGTCACTTCAAACATCAAAGTAGAAGTTCGAGGGATTGTAGGGCAGCGTTTGGCTACAAAGTCGCCTTGGAACGCAACTAACTTAGTGCTTCGAGAAGCCTCTGGCTCCCGGGTTTGGATGTAGGTGAGAAGAATGAACAGAGGTATTCTTTTAGAGTCCAGTTCCTGCCACTTGCCCTTCCTTTTGACCCTCGAGCGTTCGAACCCGCGTTGGGCTCCGTGCCGGGGTCTCGAGGCCCCTCAGCTGCACTTGCAGGATTTGACGATCATGTTGGAGAGCTGCTCCACTTTAGGCGTTCGGCCCACATAGTAGAGGATGGTCAGAGGCTCTAGGTCTTGAGGAACGCAGCAGGGGGAAGCGGACGCCTCGGGGTTCAGCGTGTTGTACAGGCTCAGCAGCTGCGGAGAGATGAGAAACACAGGTCAAATCGGGTCACTGTCGCACTTGCAATACTGTTTACAAAATTGATTCAAGCAGTTCAACCCAAAAAATGTAAGTCCTGTCATTAATTGCTCACTCTCATGTCGTTCCAGACCCGTGAGACTTTCGTTCATGTTCAGAACACAAATGAAGCAAATGACCCCTGCTCTTTTAGATCAGGGGTCGGGAACCTTTTTGTCTGAGAGAGCCATATACCCCAAATTTTTTGAATATGAAGCTGTGTAGAGCCATAGTCCTGTCGACCAGCGGAGCAGCGATATCTACCTGTCGTCCGGGGGCGGAAGTAGCGGAGCGATCGAGCCATATGCAGCCATCAAAAGAGCCATAGGTTCCCGACCCCTGTTTTAGATGAAATCTGGGAGTTTTCTGTCCCTCCGTTGACAGTCTACGCAGCTAGCACTTTGTTCATAAAGAGATCATAGAACGAATCTATATGAATCGAATGGTTTAGTCAAAAATATATGAAGAGAGACGATCAGTTTATTTGATGAACAGATTTAATTTAGGCCACATAAACATACACACACATCGCTTGACGTGCAAGAACCAATGATGTTCATTATTGTGTAACATGGCGCGTTTCAGCTTCAGTGAGAACCGGGGGGGTTAATTCTCGTGTTTGAACTTCAGCAAGAACCAATAAGGTTCATTCTCGTGTTATGTGGCGCGTTTAAACTTCAGCAAGAACAAATGGAGTTAATTCTCGTGTTACTCAGCATGTTTGACCTTCAGCAAGAACCAATGAGTTTCATTAAATCAAATCTGTTCATTATAAAGCAAGTCTCAATTCATATGAATTACTTTTACTGTCTATTTATGTAACTTTTTGGAGTGTCAAAGTGATAGTTTGACACTATCACTTCCTTACGGTTTTGGAACGACACGGTTTTGGAACGACACGAGGGTGAAAAGAATTTTCATTTAATTTTCATAAAAACAGTGCTTATCACATTTGAATTTTTAACATGTAGTTTGACCACTCTCAAATCTGCATATTGTAACTTATGATTTTCTTAAAGAAAGCAAAGCATTTAAACTACATTTTTAATCAAGATGATGTGGCTTCTCTGAAATTCATGACAAGCTTCATCAACAGCTCTTTTTGTCCAAGACTGTTTAGTAAAAAATTCAAGAGTAATACCAGTAAAATCATTGGCAGTTTGTGATCTAAAAGTTGAGTCAGCATACGTCAGCTTCATTGAAGAACAAAAAAATCCCTAAAACATCTGCCTCCAAAAGTCAAAACAAATTGTTTTCTCAAAATATTTCTTTCCAGCATGTTTGTGTTAAAAACTAAATTAACACTGTCACACAGGAACCCACATCACATGACATCATTGACGTCAAGTCCGATGTGACGTGTCTTGAAGTGACAAATTTGCATGTACGGTACATAAACACAAATGAGATTTGAGATCTGCAGTGCGGTGGAAGTTATCAGTGATTCATAACGGTTTCTCACCCAAAGCATCTTATGGGGCCAGATTTACTAACATCTTGCTCCAGCGCAAACCCTCTTTTGGCATTAAAAAACTACCGTCAGGATTTACTAAAGATATGCAGTGAAAAATTTGCGCTGAGAAGGTATTTTTTTGCAGCTGACCTTATTGCATATGTAGGAGTTTCCCCTTTCAGTCGCAGTATTTATGGAAGGAGAGTATTTAATTGAATCATGAAAGGTGATTTTACTATGGTTTGTGCTAGTCAATTTAATGGTATTTGCTAGCCGTTACTTACTGCCAAAAAAAGCATATTTTAAAGCAGACTTGGTAAATTGCGTTGGTCATTATGGAAATGATCCGGCTGCATCTGAGTTGAGCGTCATCAGTAGATCACACACTGAACTTTCACTCCCATTGGTGCTTTTATGAAATTGCACTCTCACACTAATTTCCCCCGTTTGATAAATCTGGCTCTTAATCTTGTGGTTTTGGCCCCGAGACGTCTTGGTCTGGATCTGGGTCTCAAGGGGCCTTGTCTTGGTCTGGGTCTATGATACTTTCCTGGTGATTTTGAAAGTCACACAGGTTAAACCGACATGAAGCTTGGCAAATGATGGAAGTTTTGGACTCTCACCGAGCTGTGTGTGGTGTCTGCGCTGCGGAGGTACGGACACGGCCCGGAGCAGAAGTTGGCATGATACCCTTTCGGCTCATGGATCCACCTCCAGCCCAGATCCTGCCGGAAGTCGATGTAAAGCGGCCGAACGCAGCAGTTCTCCTCATAGTTTCTGAAAGCAGAAGGAAAGCCGTCACTTTCTCCACCTGCCCATTCACATCCTCGCTCTCTTTCACTGCTGGCGCAGATACTGCATTCATTCTGAGACGTTTCCATGCACTCTTTTCTAAGACTTCTATTTCGGCACTGCGTGGCCTTATAAACATGTCAGGCAGTCTTTTGAGGCTCAGAAATTCCACTGTAAGGTGTGTCATTTTTTCCCTCCTGGATCCGACCCAGGTGTGGAGTGCTAACAGAGAGACACACACTAAGGAGCCAGCGCACTACTTAGAATACTGGGACAAATCTAAACTTGCAAGCTCTTGCAGACGCTTCAAGCCGTCAGGTGCCAATTAAAAGGTTCATTCTTACAGGAAAAATATCTCCAGACACATGAAGTTACTGGAATGTGAACCAGAGATGTGAATTTGCATTTTAAATGTCATGCCACTTTTTGAGGAGAAAGCAGATTAAATTCAGCTTGCATTCCTGCCTTAGAGAACAGCATTAGCATTTATGCATTTGGCAGACGCTTTCATCCAAACTGACTTATATTGCATTCAAAATGTATATGTTACCAGTTCATGCATTTACTGGGAATCGAACCCATAATCCATCTTGTATCTTCAGAATAACTCTACAAACTCTAAATACAGTAATACCTCGGTTTACGAGTGACTGTATAGGAGCAAATCGGTGTATGAGCATTGTATCGAAGTGCGAAAAAATGATTCCCTCGCCCGAGCGCATTTTTACTGGAAATATCCTAATGACAGCCTCTCATAAAACAGTCACGCGGTTTCAACCCCTTTATCACCCCTTCACTCGTTCATTCTCTCAGCGTCGTTCGGTTTGGTTCATGATTCACCACAGTGATACTTTTATAAGTGATTTACAGCGGTTTTACCTCCTGTTGTTAACATTAATTGTGATCGCTATTGTTCACATAGTGAAATATATATATATATATATATATATATATATATATATATATATATATATACGTACAGTACAGCATATAGACAGAAGGTACGAAATCCTCCCTCTAAGCAGTAACATCCCGCCCCTCTTCTCGTCTCCTTAACGCCAGCAGAGATGCTACTCAAAGCTAAAGTGTGCGTCACAGTAAATTGTGAACTATTAATTAGTTATAATTAATTTTATAATTTTAACTAATTAATATTTTAAAATTCATAATATTTTAAAATATTTCAAATGGGCATTTATAGTCGTGTGGAACGAATCGATTGATTTTTAATGCAGTCTTATGGGGAAAATTGTTTTGGTGTACGAGCATTTTGGGTTACGAGCTCTTGGAACGAATTAAACTCGTAAACCGAGGTATTACTGTAATTCTAAAACTCTCCTGATGACGTATCAGTTTATACACGTTCCCTCGGATTAATGTCCGATAACCTCCTTTTTCATGCTTTAATAAGATCAGAAGGGGTTTTAACTCATATACAAGTCATCAAGTAAACCGCAAACATATCTGGAGCATTTAACCAAAAACCCATTGGCTTCAGGACAATGGAACCAAACCGGAAGTGCTAAAATGTTTGTTTCCTGGTTTTGGACTACAAGAACACATCATCCCTACAGCGCTCTTCATTGTGTGACGCTGCTTTCGAGTTAGTCCAAAATTAGAATACGACATAATTTAAGTTGCTTAGCTTTTGGATCAGCTTCATGTCCGGAGCACCAATGATGCCTTCATATGTTTAAATGCAAAAGATTTGGGAACAGAGCTACAGTTTGAGTTTCAAACTGTGTATTATGATGTTGAAGAAAGGCTCACGAGAAGCAGTAGTTGGTGTCCAGTGCCCGTTTGCGTCGTCTAGAGGTGGGCAGTACGTCCAGGCGGTGTGGCGGCAGCATCATCAGAATAAGATGAGGGAGAAGCTGCTCCTTCTGCTTCTTTAGTCGACCCAAATCCCAACGGTTCTGATCCTCGTACTCGACGTCCATCCCTGAGGACACAGCAGAAGCACAGACACACCATGAACACTCAGACAGGCTCATATTAGAAACAAAATGCTTTCCAGTGTCTCAAACAGCAGAGCGTGGCGCTTGCAACGCCAATGTCATGGGTTCGATTCCCATTGAAAGCAAGAACCGATTAGAACCTGTTTCTTGAATGCAATTCAAGTCGCTTTGGATAAAAGCGTCTGCCAAATGCATAAATGTAAATGTGCATTTTTTTAAGTCTGTCTCATGAATATTAATTAGGTGGCCTGATTGACATTCAATTCGGTTTCACTCCAATGTGGCCGTCACCAATGAGTTTATTTATTTCTAAAGCACACTTTACATATGACAAAATAGTATCTAGTTTAAATAATATTGCTTAAAATTATTTTAGAAGGTTTTCCAGTTTATAAAAATGTAATGGTTTTTAATTTGTACTCATGTTGGCTTCATGTTTTGTTTTTTTCAGTTATTTAATGACTAATTTAATCAAATAAGCTAATCAACTAATTTCATATTGTCTATACAGAAGTCTTTGGATTAAGGTTTTTATCTTCACAGTGTATACCACCGTTTCATAAAAAGAATACCAAATTAGATTTTAATCTTATTCTGTAATAAATTTATATTTATTTTTTTATTTCCAATAAGCTACAGTGTAATATGTTTGAACCATATGATCTCTATATAGTAAATAAATAAGGTGGCATTATCATGTTTACTTCAAAGCACTCAAGCTTAGAGAGCAAGAGCTGTCTCAAATCAACACAGATCTGATTGATGTTACGCAATGTCTGGGTATCTGTGCTGTGGTTTATAGTGGAGATACAGTGAGCTCTTCTGAGGAACAACTAGTCTATGGATTTTACAAAGTTTGCCAGGATCATCAAGCACAATTTTTCAAGCAAGGGCAGACTGTACAGTTTTGTCTGTAAAATAATAGGTGGAAATTCTGACGTCTGCACACATTTTCCAGTAATGTCTTCAATATTGTTCACACAGCTGTATTCTGAGACTTCTGCAGTGTGATTTTACAACTTGTTATTATTGCATGATTTCATAAAACCACCTGAAAATTTAACAACAAAGCAAGCTGGTTGCAGTTGGTAATTTTATGTCACAATTTTATTGGCCATAATAATAAACTGCGTCTGGAGCTTTAGCAGCAGAAACATTCCTGAAGACCAGAGGCCAGATTCACCAAACATACTTTAGAATAATAAATAATTATATATAATCTTAACTACATTCTTAATTTCATTCAAAGTAGTGCTAAATAAAACTTAAGGGAACACTTAATCATCACAGTGTAAAACAAAGTCAGTTAGAGTTCAGGGATATCAATCTGTCCAATTAGGAAGCAGAAGTGATTGTGAATCAGTTTCTCCTGCTTTGGTGCAAATGAAAGTGAAACAACTGCACAGGAGAGACAACAGCAAGACAGTGATTCAGAAAAAGAGCAGGTGGAGGCCATGGAGAATTATTCTCTCTTTATTCTTCCTGACTGATTTGTCTTTAGTTTTGTGTTTTGTTAGAGTCGTTGTCTCTGTCTGTATCATGAGGCAGTTCCTGCAACCCAATCAGGCAGTTCTGCACCTCCAGGATGATCATCCATACATGCCGTCGCAAGGAGGTTTGGTGTTTCTCCAGCACAGTTTCAGGAGCATGGAGGAGAGACCGGGAGACAGACCGTTACACAAGGAGAGCTGGACAGGGACGTAGAAGCACAACTACCAGCAGAAGAACCGGCACCTGCTCCTGTGTGTGAGGAGGAACTGCCAGACGCTTCAAAATGACCTCCAGCAGGAACTGATGTGCATGTTTCTGACCAAACTGTCAAAAACAGACTTTATGAGGGCCTGATGTTCTCTAGTGGGACCTGAGCTCACAGTTCAGCACCGGCAGCTCGATTGGCATTTGCAGAGAACAACAGGCAGACAGGTGTGCCGTTAGAGCCCCGATCTCTTCACAGATGAGAGCAGGTTCACACTGAACACATGTGACCGACGTGAACGAGTCTGAAGAAGCCAGAGCTAAATCCAGTTGAGAACCTCTGGGACATTATGTATCAACTGACTTACATTAGGAGTTGCAGTGTAACTTCATGTAAGTAACTTTCGTTTTTTACATTTAGTTTTGGTATGATTTTGAATCCAGTTTCCATTGACTCTTGGTCATTTTGAGTTCTTCAGCAAAAACCACCATACACTCAGATGGCCACCCAAATCTGTAATTGTTTTGTAATTTTTCTTACTAAGTCTTGATGAAACAGGTTTTCCTGCCTGAATGTTGATTATTTCCCCATATTCTCATTGTTGCGGCTCGTCTCTTCTCAGTCTGTCAGAAACGCTCTGTTTAGTTCCTGTCTCTATGAAGCCCCTCCCTCTGAAAAGCACAATGTGCTCTGATTGGTCAAGCTCCTACAGTGTTTGGGAAATATCCCGCCCTTTACCATAACCAACAGATCAACACACTACTAACTAACTCAAGCCCCGCCCTTTTATTCTGTGTATGAATTATAATGAATATTGTGATGCGTTTGTTCCCTGAAGGAACTCAAGATTACAATGGAGGCGTATCAGAGAAACTGATATGGAGAAGAACTGTAACTGTGCAGAGCTTTTTCATGCTCAAACAGCAGCATTACAAACTAAAGAATGGTGGACCTGGGAAAAAGCAGAATAGGCTCTCTTTAACTTCTTTATGAAGACGATTTTCATGATTCCCACCCCAGCCTCTTTCAGACTTCAGTCTCCGTCTCCTCAAGCATCTGCGTATTCAATCTGTTTGTGATAGCAAAAGCAGCTCAGGTCCCAGGAGAGGCGTTGCCAATAGATACGGACACCCCTCTTTCATTGAGGGCCAAGAGTCTGAGTGCCCGCGGTGGCGGCGCATTCCAGCCAGCGCGTTCCCAAAACCCCAGACACCCCCGAGGCCCCGGGACTAAAGTGAGATTCCATACGCTCAGTTCTCTGAGAGAGAGTCCGACCGCTGCTGGACGTGAGCGCAGAGGCGTTTATCTCATCAGAACGTATGCGGTGAAAATGAGCTGACAGTAAAAAAGCTGTGCAAAGATCCATGATCATGTTGTATATTCTGTAGTGGATCTCAGAGAACAACAGAGAGGAGAGTCTGTAGAGCCAGAGTGCGCTCCGGGGCTGGATTCACAAAAAGAAGAAAGACAAACTCTAAGAAGTTTGCAAATTGTGAAATTCTTGAAAAATGTGCAAGTTTGCAAATATGTTATTGAGTTATTGAGAAGAAAATGTCCGGCATTGGTGTTACTGAATCTGATTGTACGGCAGTATGAGACTCGCTGATCAACACAGTGAAAAATGCCTCAGCTGTTTGTTGTGCGGCCTTCAGATCACTGTAATAATCATAATAAGCACACTATTCAGTATCACTTAAACAGTTATTTTGTGCTGATTGTTATAAAGTTAAAAATCAAGGTGCCTATCAGAGTCGTTTGAATTTATCAAAGAGTCACTATGGTCTTTATTGGTCTTTTCAGAGCACTCATAATGATCTGTACTGATAGTAGGGTGTTTATATGTAGATACTGTTACGCAGCAATGCTTAATACTTTAAACAACCCAATAAACAAGCAATATCATAAATAATCATATGCATATGTAAAATAATACAATCACCAACATTATACATCATATAAATCTTTAATCTTGACCATTTTTTAAATAGTTTTAGCATGTTGGCATGTATTTGCTCTTGGCGGACTAGATCTGCTTGATACTGGAGCAAGTATGGACTGCTAACAGATGCATAAAAAGACAAACACGAATCCCGTAGCAGATCTAGGCAGGTGGAGCTGGGGGAGGTGGAGGGGTTCAGAGGAACTCTGATAATGCAATGTAGGACTAGCTTAGAGCAAACAATGAACCAGTCTATTTAAATATTGAGCCAGCAATCTCATTGGCTGCAGGATCAGCAGAAGCCAATCAGCATGTACCATGCGTAATGATGTGATAATCACTCAAGTTTCAAGACTGAACTAGATACATCATAAATATGATTAACAATAATAAAAAACTATGACGTATGTTGCTTTTAATTAATTATTAATGTGCAACAAAGGTGAAAGTAAAACAATGCATTGTTTGGTTTCAGCTTTGGTTTATTTCACTCACCTCTGAATTTGACCTCCAACACCTCGTTGACGTGCTCAACAATGTCGCCGTTGGGGCTGAACGTGTGACACGGGCAGTGAACGCTGATCTCCAGGCCGAGGTTTGTCTCTGAGCGGTGGAACAATATGCAGTTTGATACACAGATCTGATTCCAGTCTCTATAATGTTTGAATATGGGAACTACAGATATGAGACACTGACTATAAAAATAACTGTTCAAGCACTTAATATTCATCGTGAGGAGCTGTGAGTTCACTAATTCGCTGAAATGATTGTCATGATTTTTGGAGAAATGCAAACTCATCTTTGGTAATTCATCGACAGTGATTCCTGCATACATTGACTCCTCATGGACTCTTGAAGCTTCTATTTTTCAGTCCAATTATTTTTTTTTTTAAATGATTTCTTTTATATATGACAGAACAGTTTACTGTATACAATCAGCATAATTTCCAACGCAAATAGTGTATGTGCCATGTATCTGATCAGTGAATGCAAAACATTGTAATCATAGATTAATTCATATATTTGGCATCTGCATAAGCATCATGTAATTGCGTAATAAGCTCTGGTAGACGTTAACTTACCTCTGTACATGAGCCACTCCCGTATGGTCTCAGTGACGTCGAAGGAAACCCACTCAGGCGTTCCTTTAGTCAGCACGTTCTTGCCGCCGATGTAGCGCTGCTTAGCGATGTGCTCATCGGGACGAAGGATCTACCAACAGACAATCAGCGAGGTTTCAGTTTGCCATCAGCATCAACAAACAATATTTTAACAATCAATATCTACTAATATCTATAATTAACAATATTTTAACACGTTTCAAACAGGTTTGCTCAACGCTCAAACAAACAGTCCCGCCCCCAATTTCACACCATTGGTTGATTGAAGTTGAAATGTCGGCCCATCAAACAAGTGTCTAAAATCCCTGAAATACTCACTTTTGTTCTCCACTTAGGGGTGAAGTTTGAAATACATTTGCAAAAATTTAGTTAGTGAACATCCCAATGCTGCTGAGAGCAATGATTAGATGAATATGTGCTGCACGCTTTCCTCTCAGCAAAAGTGACAGCGGTGAGAAAACAGCAGTTCAGAAAGCATCTGAACTCAGTCATGTGGATATGTTTGCATCAGCTCTCTACAGTAAACTCACAACACAACAATATACTGCTTTAAAGCAGCAGCTTTACCGTATTAAATGTGAAAAAATAAATGTGTCAGCGTCTCTTTCAATGAAATATATGAATATTGCGGCTCTCCGGTGTGTTCATGATTTTACTGACGCCAGACCTCGACCCACTGAACAGAGGAAATTAATCGGAGAAGACTTCCAGGTCAAAGAGGGTGGAGCCTCAGAGCCACACCCACCTATTACATCATAGCCACGGACAAATCAAAGGTGTTTACCAGCCTTTGCTTTGGCAAATTGTTTCAAACTCCAAATCTTCACTGATGCCATGTCAGTTCGTTCTTTGATTGTACTTGAAGTATATCAGGGCCAATCGACACAGAAAGCGTTTTTGTGATTAAAAACATGAGAAGCACAGCAGTGGAATGAAAAGAATAAAAATTCTACAACTTTTAAGTTGAGCGCTGCACTTTTAGACCACTTTGTCATGTGCAAAACGTTCTGTGTGAACGGCCCCTGAAGAGTCACAGTCGGCTACTCTAAACTGAGATACGAAAAAACGCTGTAACACTGAAAATAAGGACAGAGAACACAAACTCTCTCCTGCACACGTACAGACAGACAGCGATGGATCCAGACAACGGAGCTGCCCGAGGCCAAACGCTTCTGCTCTCTCACTCATGGAAAAAGTGACTGGTGGAGTCTGACAGCCCATAATACTCTACGGCACTCACAACCACAAACGAAGAGCGGCCTGATTCTCTGACAGGCACATTTAAATACAGGTGAAGATTCCAATTCAGAACCTGTTCCAATATTTTTTAATACTGGAACTGAATAATATTAGTTTATAATTAAGACTGACTATGGCATAATTTCAACTTTATCTCATTATTAAAAAAATATATGTTGTAATTGCAACTTTTCATCTCATAATTATAATGTAGTATGTCATAATTATTCAACAAAGCATGCATTTTTTATTACGTGATGGAAATGGGCTTCCATAAACTTTTCAATATTGAATTAATTACATTTATTACACGGTTCTCAGACATGCATGATTCTGATTGGTCAGGCGTGACATTCTGATGGCGGTTATTCCCTTATAATGATTTAATATAATATAAGAATATATTTAATATATTCGTTCATATCGCAGTCCATTGTGTCTTGTTATTGTAATTGATTTTATTGTTTAAATTTAAATGTAACCAATGTATATGCTAAAATTAAGAATATCACATAAAAAAACTGCCTGTGTAAAGATAAAAGATGCTCCTGAAAAATCAGTTTAAGGGGAAAGTGTCACTTCGTAATGGGAAAGTTAACAGATCTCGTTCAGATCTCAATCAACAGTTGTGTTGATTATTCTCATTAATACATACGGGAGTGTAAACTTTTCCAGTTGCCTAACTCACAACATGTCTGTACTCACATGGATTTGTTCTTAACCTCATTCTAAAAGTTACAGTTGAATAAAACACACCCACACCATGTCCATAAAAGGGATTTCTGCACACCATTTCTGTTCTTACATTTGTAAGTTAGAACGAAAGTTATTGATGAATCAAAAACATATTGGAATCAGGAGTCATTTAATTCCTTGCAAAAGTATCATGAAAGGGGCCATGACATGGATTATTTTTTTTTGTATGTTCCTTGAGGTTCACTTGTAATGTTCAAGTTTTTTACCCACACACACAAAAAAAAAAAAAAAAAAAAAAAAAAATTATATATATATATATATATATGTGGAACCCCATAATTTACAGACAAAGCGTTATGAAATAATTTGTTTGCAGTTTGTGATGCAGCTGCTGTCAGATTCAATACAGTTCAATGCATCTTTCAGTAAAAGTTTCAATTAAAGTTAACTAACTCTCCATTTCACTGTGCCTCGTTCACAAAACAAAATGCTCTGAACAATCATATAATCCAATCTGTAATTAATATAGTCCATTAAAACAAACCATCCACTAAAGTCCAACAATGGGATCCTTCTAAAGTCTGTACAGAGACTCAAATCAGCTGTTTAAACTGGATGCATCAAAGCAAACACTCTTTCATTTTTCCATTTGTCCTGGTTTTAACACACTCATCTGTATACTAACATGGAAGACAGCGCCAGTCATTATAATCTGAACACACATCTGTACACTGTATCAGTGTAGACAGCATCAGACATTATAATCTGAACACATCTGTATACTGTATCAGTGTAGACAGCGCCAGACATAATAATCTGAACACACATCTGTATACTGTATCAGTGTAGACAGCGCCAGACATAATAATCTGAACACACATCTGTATACTGTATCAGTGTAGACAGCATCAGACATTATAATCTGAACACATCTGTATACTGTATCAGTGTAGACAGCGCCAGACATAATAATCTGAACACACATCTGTATACTGTATCAGTGTAGACAGCATCAGTCATTATAATCTGAACACATCTGTATACTGTATCAGTGTAGACAGCATCAGTCATTATAATCTGAACACACATCTGTATACTGTATCAGTGTAGACAGCATCAGTCATTATAATCTGAACACACATCTGTATACTGTATCAGTGTAGACAGCGCCAGACATAATAATCTGAACACACATCTGTATACTGTATCAGTGTAGACAGCATCAGTCATTATAATCTGAACACACATCTGTATACTGTATCAGTGTAGACAGCATCAGTCATTATAATCTGAACACATCTGTATACTGTATCAGTGTAGACAGCATCAGTCATTATAATCTGAACACATCTGTATACTGTATCAGTGTAGACAGCACCAGTCATAATAATCTGAACACACATCTGTATACTGTATCAGTGTAGACAGCATCAGTCATTATAATCTGAACACATCTGTATACTGTATCAGTGTAGACAGCATCAGTCATTATAATCTGAACACATCTGTATACTGTATCAGTGTAGACCGTGTCAGTCGTTATAATCTGAACACATCTGTATACTGTATCAGTGTAGACAGCATCAGTCATTAAAATCTGAACACATCTGTACACTGTATCAGCGTAGACAGCGCCAGTCATTATAATCTGAACACATCTGTACACTGTATCAGCGTAGACAGCGCCAGTCATTATAATCTGAACACATCTGTACACTATATCAGCGTAGACACCGCCAGTCATTATAATCTGAACACATCTGTATACTGTATCAGTGTAGACAGCATCAGTCATTATAATCTGAACACATCTGTATACTGTATCAGTGTAGACCGTGTCAGTCGTTATAATCTGAACACATCTGTATACTGTATCAGTGTAGACAGCATCAGTCATTAAAATCTGAACACATCTGTACACTGTATCAGCGTAGACAGCGCCAGTCATTATAATCTGAACACACATCTGTACACTGTATCAGCGTAGACACCGCCAGTCATTATAATCTGAACACATCTGTACACTATATCAGCGTAGACACCGCCAGTCATTATAATCTGAACACATCTGTATACTGTATCAGTGTAGACAGCATCAGTCATAATAATCTGAACACATCTGTACACTGTATCAGCGTAGACAGCGTCAGTCATAATAATCTGAACACATCTGTATACTGTATCAGCGTAGACAGCGTCAGTCATAATAATCTGAACACATCTGTACACTGTATCAGTGTAGACAGCGTCAGTCGTTATAATCTGAACACATCTGTATACTGTATCAGCGTAGACAGTATCAGACATTATAATCTGAACACATCTGTACACTGTATCAGCGTAGACAGCGTCAGTCATAATAATCTGAACACATCTGTATACTGTATCAGCATAGACAGCGTCAGTCATAATAATCTGAACACATCTGTACACTGTATCAGTGTAGACAGTGTCAGACATTATAATCTGAACACATCTGTACACTGTATCAGTGTAGACAGCGCCAGCCATTATAATCTGAACACATCTGTACACTGTATCAGCGTAGACAGTATCAGACATTATAATCTGAACACATCTGTACACTGTATCAGCGTAGACAGCGTCAGTCATAATAATCTGAACACATCTGTATACTGTATCAGCTTAGACAGCGTCAGTCATAATAATCTGAACACATCTGTACACTGTATCAGCGTAGACAGCGCCAGTCATTATAATCTGAACACATCTGTATACTGTATCAGCGTAGACAGCGCCAGTCATTATAATCTGAACACATCTGTACACTGTATCAGCGTAGACACCGCCAGTCATTATAATCTGAACACATCTGTACACTGTATCAGCGTAGACAGCGCCAGTCATAATAATATGAACACATCTGTACACTGTATCAGTGTAGACAGCATCAGACATTATAATCTGAACACATCTGTACACTGTATCAGCGTAGACAGCGCCAGTCATTATAATCTGAACACATCAGTATACTGTATCAGTGTAGACAGCATCAGACATAATAATCTGAACACATCTGTACACTGTATCAGTGTAGACAGCATCAGACATTATAATCTGAACACATCTGTATACTGTATCAGTGTAGACAGCATCAGACATTATAATCTGAACACATCTGTACACTGTATCAGCGTAGACAGCGCCAGTCATTATAATCTGAACACATCTGTATACTGTATCAGCGTAGACAGCGCCAGTCATTATAATCTGAACACATCTGTACACTGTATCAGCGTAGACACCGCCAGTCATTATAATCTGAACACATCTGTACACTGTATCAGCGTAGACAGCGCCAGTCATTATAATCTGAACACATCAGTACACTGTATCAGCGTAGACAGCATCAGTCATAATAATCTGAACACATCTGTATACTGTATCAGCGTAGACAGCATCAGACATTATAATCTGAACACATCTGTACACTGTATCAGCGTAGACAGCATCAGTCATAATAATCTGAACACATCTGTATACTGTATCAGCGTAGACAGCGCCAGTCATTATAATCTGAACACATCAGTATACTGTATCAGTGTAGACAGCATCAGTCATTATAATCTGAACACATCTGTATACTGTATCAGCGTAGACAGCATCAGACATTATAATCTGAACACATCTGTACACTGTATCAGCGTAGACAGCATCAGTCATAATAATCTGAACACATCTGTACACTGTATCAGCGTAGACAGCGCCAGTCATTATAATCTGAACACATCAGTATACTGTATCAGTGTAGACAGTATCAGACATTATAATCTGAACACATCTGTACACTGTATCAGCGTAGACAGCATCAGTCATAATAATCTGAACACATCTGTACACTGTATCAGCGTAGACAGCATCAGTCATAATAATCTGAACACATCTGTATACTGTATCAGCGTAGACAGCATCAGACATTATAATCTGAACACACATCTGTATACTGTATCAGTGTAGACAGCATCAGTCGTTATAATCTGAACACATCTGTATACTGTATCAGCGTAGACAGCATCAGTCATAATAATCTGAACACATCTGTATACTGTATCAGTGTAGACAGCATCAGACATTATAATCTGAACACACATCTGTATACTGTATCAGTGTAGACAGCATCAGTCGTTATAATCTGAACACATCTGTATACTGTATCAGTGTAGACAGCATCAGTCGTTATAATCTGAACACATCTGTACACTGTATCAGCGTAGACAGCATCAGTCGTTATAATCTGAACACATCTGTATACTGTATCAGTGTAGACAGCATCAGACATTATAATCTGAACACACATCTGTATACTGTATCAGTGTAGACAGCATCAGTCGTTATAATCTGAACACATCTGTATACTGTATCAGTGTAGACAGCATCAGTCGTTATAATCTGAACACATCTGTACACTGTATCAGCGTAGACAGCATCAGTCGTTATAATCTGAACACATCTGTACACTGTATCAGCGTAGACAGCGCCAGTCATAATAATCTGAACACATCTGTACACTGTATCAGTGTAGACAGCATCAGACATTATAATCTGAACACATCTGTACACTGTATCAGCGTAGACAGCGCCAGTCATTATAATCTGAACACATCAGTATACTGTATCAGTGTAGACAGCATCAGACATAATAATCTGAACACATCTGTATACTGTATCAGTGTAGACAGCATCAGACATTATAATCTGAACACATCTGTACACTGTATCAGTGTAGACAGCATCAGACATTATAATCTGAACACATCTGTACACTGTATCAGCGTAGACAGCGCCAGTCATTATAATCTGAACACATCTGTACACTGTATCAGCGTAGACAGCGCCAGTCATTATAATCTGAACACATCTGTACACTGTATCAGCGTAGACAGCGCCAGTCATTATAATCTGAACACATCTGTACACTGTATCAGCGTAGACACCGCCAGTCATTATAATCTGAACACATCTGTACACTGTATCAGCGTAGACAGCGCCAGTCATTATAATCTGAACACATCAGTACACTGTATCAGCGTAGACAGCATCAGTCATAATAATCTGAACACATCTGTATACTGTATCAGCGTAGACACCGCCAGTCATTATAATCTGAACACACATCTGTATACTGTATCAGTGTAGACAGCATCAGTCATTATAATCTGAACACATCTGTATACTGTATCAGTGTAGACAGCATCAGTCATTATAATCTGAACACACATCTGTACACTGTATCAGTGTAGACAGCATCAGACATTATAATCTGAACACACATCTGTATACTGTATCAGCGTAGACAGCATCAGTCGTTATAATCTGAACACATCTGTATACTGTATCAGTGTAGACAGCATCAGACATTATAATCTGAACACACATCTGTATACTGTATCAGTGTAGACAGCATCAGTCGTTATAATCTGAACACATCTGTATACTGTATCAGTGTAGACAGCATCAGTCGTTATAATCTGAACACATCTGTACACTGTATCAGCGTAGACAGCATCAGTCGTTATAATCTGAACACATCTGTACACTGTATCAGCGTAGACAGCATCAGTCGTTATAATCTGAACACATCTGTATACTGTATCAGTGTAGACAGCATCAGTCGTTATAATCTGAACACATCTGTATACTGTATCAGCGTAGACAGCATCAGACATTATAATCTGAACACACATCTGTATACTGTATCAGTGTAGACAGCATCAGTCGTTATAATCTGAACACATCTGTATACTGTATCAGTGTAGACAGCATCAGTCGTTATAATCTGAACACATCTGTACACTGTATCAGCGTAGACAGCATCAGTCGTTATAATCTGAACACATCTGTATACTGTATCAGTGTAGACAGCATCAGACATTATAATCTGAACACACATCTGTATACTGTATCAGTGTAGACAGCGCCAGTCATTATAATCTGAACACATCTGTACACTGTATCAGCGTAGACAGCATCAGTCGTTATAATCTGAACACATCTGTATACTGTATCAGTGTAGACAGCATCAGACATTATAATCTGAACACACATCTGTATACTGTATCAGTGTAGACAGCATCAGTCGTTATAATCTGAACACATCTGTATACTGTATCAGTGTAGACAGCGCCAGTCGTTATAATCTGAACACATCTGTACACTGTATCAGCGTAGACAGCATCAGTCGTTATAATCTGAACACATCTGTATACTGTATCAGTGTAGACAGCATCAGACATTATAATCTGAACACACATCTGTATACTGTATCAGTGTAGACAGCATCAGTCGTTATAATCTGAACACATCTGTATACTGTATCAGTGTAGACAGCATCAGTCGTTATAATCTGAACACATCTGTACACTGTATCAGCGTAGACAGCATCAGTCGTTATAATCTGAACACATCTGTACACTGTATCAGCGTAGACAGCGCCAGTCATAATAATCTGAACACATCTGTACACTGTATCAGTGTAGACAGCATCAGACATTATAATCTGAACACATCTGTACACTGTATCAGCGTAGACAGCGCCAGTCATTATAATCTGAACACATCAGTATACTGTATCAGTGTAGACAGCATCAGACATAATAATCTGAACACATCTGTATACTGTATCAGTGTAGACAGCATCAGACATTATAATCTGAACACATCTGTACACTGTATCAGTGTAGACAGCATCAGACATTATAATCTGAACACATCTGTACACTGTATCAGCGTAGACAGCGCCAGTCATTATAATCTGAACACATCTGTACACTGTATCAGCGTAGACAGCGCCAGTCATTATAATCTGAACACATCTGTACACTGTATCAGCGTAGACACCGCCAGTCATTATAATCTGAACACATCTGTACACTGTATCAGCGTAGACAGCGCCAGTCATTATAATCTGAACACATCAGTACACTGTATCAGCGTAGACAGCATCAGTCATAATAATCTGAACACATCTGTATACTGTATCAGCGTAGACACCGCCAGTCATTATAATCTGAACACACATCTGTATACTGTATCAGTGTAGACAGCATCAGTCATTATAATCTGAACACATCTGTATACTGTATCAGTGTAGACAGCATCAGTCATTATAATCTGAACACACATCTGTACACTGTATCAGTGTAGACAGCATCAGACATTATAATCTGAACACACATCTGTATACTGTATCAGTGTAGACAGCATCAGTCGTTATAATCTGAACACATCTGTATACTGTATCAGTGTAGACAGCATCAGACATTATAATCTGAACACACATCTGTATACTGTATCAGTGTAGACAGCATCAGTCGTTATAATCTGAACACATCTGTATACTGTATCAGTGTAGACAGCATCAGTCGTTATAATCTGAACACATCTGTACACTGTATCAGCGTAGACAGCATCAGTCGTTATAATCTGAACACATCTGTATACTGTATCAGTGTAGACAGCATCAGACATTATAATCTGAACACACATCTGTATACTGTATCAGTGTAGACAGCATCAGTCGTTATAATCTGAACACATCTGTATACTGTATCAGTGTAGACAGCATCAGTCGTTATAATCTGAACACATCTGTACACTGTATCAGCGTAGACAGCATCAGTTGTTATAATCTGAACACATCTGTACACTGTATCAGCGTAGACAGCATCAGTCGTTATAATCTGAACACATCTGTATACTGTATCAGTGTAGACAGCATCAGACATTATAATCTGAACACACATCTGTATACTGTATCAGTGTAGACAGCATCAGTCGTTATAATCTGAACACATCTGTATACTGTATCAGTGTAGACAGCATCAGTCGTTATAATCTGAACACATCTGTACACTGTATCAGCGTAGACAGCATCAGTCGTTATAATCTGAACACATCTGTATACTGTATCAGTGTAGACAGCATCAGACATTATAATCTGAACACACATCTGTATACTGTATCAGTGTAGACAGCATCAGTCGTTATAATCTGAACACATCTGTATACTGTATCAGTGTAGACAGCATCAGTCGTTATAATCTGAACACATCTGTACACTGTATCAGCGTAGACAGCATCAGTCGTTATAATCTGAACACATCTGTATACTGTATCAGTGTAGACAGCATCAGACATTATAATCTGAACACACATCTGTATACTGTATCAGTGTAGACAGCGCCAGTCATTATAATCTGAACACATCTGTACACTGTATCAGCGTAGACAGCATCAGTCGTTATAATCTGAACACATCTGTACACTGTATCAGCGTAGACAGCATCAGTCGTTATAATCTGAACACATCTGTATACTGTATCAGTGTAGACAGCGCCAGTCGTTATAATCTGAACACATCTGTATACTGTATCAGTGTAGACAGTATCAGTCGTTATAATCTGAACACATCTGTATACTGTATCAGTGTAGAAGTTTAGAATACAACAAGCATAATTGTTTTCAGCTTTGAATAAACTTGAGTGAGTTTCTGTACATGAAGTCCCGCAAGATCCATATGTAAATAATATCCGAAGCAGCATTTGTCACGTTTTCTTTCATAATTTGATGAAACTGCTCCTGATTTAAAGGAGTCCAAAGTAAACATAATCCATTTTGTTGATCACTAAATATTCTTATGGAGAAACAATAAAAAAATGCCACGGGCTAAACAAAAAGACTACCTTGCTTCCAAATGCTATAATCTTTGATTAATTTATATTACCACCAAATTTTCTATGAAACAACACCTACATTTTGAATCTCCTGGCTATGAGCTATGAGTCCTTACTTTTTCTGTATGTCACTCTAAAATCTAATCAATCTAAAAAAGCCTTCAGGGCGTGATGGGTTAAATGCTTTGTTTACAATGAGGAGGTTGTTTTAATGTATAAAACTTGCAAGACCTCATGTTTCAAAAGATCAAGGCAAATTAGATTTCTCATGCATGACACCTTTAAAAGGTTCAGTGGGGTAGGACCTAGGGTCCTTGACTTTTGAAATTCAGAAGGCCCTTGAAAGTAGCAATAAGAATGTGGCCGCTCACTTCAGTCTGCCAGATCAAATCAGCATCGCACGGAGGTCCCACAACTACTTGGCCCATAAAACACAGGCTGAGATAAGTAGGTTGGAGGACCTAATCTAGCATCCTGTGAGACTGCGGCCGGGGGCGGATGTCCTCGGAGAGCACTCGAGCGGCCCACGCCAGAGCAGCTCCAGGCCAGCGTGTGGGGGCGAACCCTCGCTTCACACCCCCCTGACCCGGCCGCTCTCTCCTGTGGGGTAAAGCAGCTTCTGATGGGAGGCCGGAGACCAGCGTCTCCTTTACAGGAAATGCTGGAACCCGATCAGGGCTCACAGGCTCTCGCGGGAGGAAACGGAGTGAAAATAAAACACCTATAGAATATATACTCACCAAAGGAGTTTGGAATAAATCTGATACAGAACAGCTCAAAAGCCTGCAAGTCACAGGGTTTTATATTGCGGTTAGAAGCATCGGCATGTGAAAGTAAAGCTCTGAGTTTCTCAGAATGCTTCTTTTGTTCAGTTGCAATTGTGCAAGTGTTCTTCTGTATAATCCATCAGCACCTGGAAAACAGATCAGGCCCGTAAAACTCCGCGCTCGATCTGACTTCAGTGCAGTGCCATCATCTTTCTCTCCATGTCTGTGTTTGTTCTACAGTACACAGAAAAACGCTTTTAAAAGACAAGGGTACAAAACTGTGTATGCATGAGATAATAGTACAATATAGAACCACTGATGTGTAATAGGTAGTAAAAAACTATTACGATTTGGTAGTAAAATTAATGTAAAAATATTCAGATATACAAAACTGTTGGGGAATTTATGCTTTTAAAAGATTCTCACCAAGACTGCATTAGATCATAAATACAGTAAAAACAGTGTAATATTATATCAGTGTAAAACAGCTGTTTTCTATGTGAATATATAGTAAAGTGTCATTTATTCCTGTGATTAAAGCTGAATTTATTATATGATGAATACAGTAAAACAGTGTAATATTATATCAGTGTAAAACAGCTGTTTTCTATGTGAATATATAGTAAAGTGTCATTTATTCCTGAGATTAAAGCTGAATTTATTAGATGATAAATACAGTAAAACAGTGTAATATTATATCAGTGTAAAACAGCTGTTTTCTATGTGAATATATAGTAAAGTGTAATTTATTCCTGTGATTAAAGCTGAATTTATTAGATGATAAAATACAGTAAAACAGTGTAATATTATATCAGTGTAAAACAGCTGTTTTATATGTGAATATATAGTAAAGTGTCATTTATTCCTGTGATTAAAGCTGAATTTATTAGAGGATAAATACAGTAAAACAGTGTAATATTATATCAGTGTAAAACAGCTGTTTTCTATGTGAATATATAGTAAAGTGTCATTTATTCCTGAGATTAAAGCTGAATTTATTAGATGATAAATACAGTAAAACAGTGTAATATTATATCAGTGTAAAACAGTTGTTTTCTATGTGAATATATAGTAAAGTGTCATTTATTCCTGTGATTAAAGCTGAATTTATTAGATGATAAATACAGTAAAACATTAAATCAATGTAAAATAACCAAATTTATTTTAAATTGAATCTTTTGTAACATTATAAACATATTTACTGGCAGTTTTTATCTATTTAATTCGTCCTTGTTCCATTTCTTTTAAGAAAATAAAATCTGACCCACAACTTACATATGTTTAGGAGACTTATTAAGTAATTTGCAGTGCATTATGGGAGTCAAGGGAAGGTAATTAAAAACAACAAAAACAAAAGTGTACAGAAGCATATATGATGCCTGAATAATCTCAGATATCATGATCATTCAGTCTTGAAAGGTTTATATTGGAAATGTGGTAACACTTTATTGTAGTGTCCAGTTCTCACTATTAACTAGTTGTTAAATAACTAGGATATTTGCAGTTTATACTGTGCATCTTAAAAAGCACATATTAATTCCTTGTTCTGTATGATCATATTCTACTTCCCTCAATCCAACCCCACACCTAAACCTAACAGCTACTTCTATTAATAAGCAGTAATCAGGAGTTTATTGAGGCAAAAGTCATAGTTAATAGTGAGAATTGAACCCTAAACTAAAATCAATTTCAATATGCAAACTTTCTCATTACTGATGTTTATTAATGCCACAGGAGAAATGCATGTTTGCATTCATGGTTGTGTTTGTGTGCCTGTGCTTCTGCCAGTAATGTGCATTATGAACACATTCATGTCTTTACAAACATGTTATGAATTATTATGTATACAGTTAGTTCTAAGAAATCATTTTAATTTGATTAAAATTAGTAAAAGATTTATCCTCCTCTGGTCAGTGATGAATGACTGTTGTAAACTCATTATATGATTGGATTACAAGTTGCATGTGATCTAAATTAAGCCTTAATCTTTTTTTGTAGTGAGAAACAAATGAAATAAGAGAATCTCTCAGAGTGCTGTTGAAGTCTTCATCAAATCATCTGAGCAGACAAAAACTGTTTCTCTGAAAGTGACAAGTGACAAAAAATGACAAAATCCAACTGTGAACACAAATAGTCCTGCGTCGAGACACATCTTTAGGGTCTGTAGAAAACTCCCATCAGTCAAAGAATCAAGCAATCCCAGCCTCTGTGCTTGTTTAGAAAATATTTCTGCCTTCATAATACTTTCAGCTACTAATAAGAGTGTAAGACGCTCAGCTCTGTTTAACACGTTCTGCCAAGCCTAAATCCATACCATGTCATTATGCAAGTCTAAACCCTATAAAGTTACTGTATCATATTTGATACGCACATTTCTACAGGCTCTGAATGATCAACATGATCTGTTAAACCTGTCGCACACAATCTCCTGCAGTTCTTCTGTCGTCTGATTGATAGTTTGGACTCTTTTATCCAGTAAAAGTCTTTTAGTGTAATTGTAGAAACTAGAGTTGAGCCGGATACTCGGCTGAAACGAGTATCCGCTACGGATAAAGCATTTTTGCCGAGTACGAGTATCATACGAGTAATAAGAGTCAACATCTGTGCTCGGATTGAATAAAAATCCATATTGGGTATCTGACTGTGTCTGCGTTCTGGGATAGATTAGTCACAGTGCCCCTCCCCTACACATGCAGATTTGCTGTGTCCTGCCCTGTCTCTCCCCCAGTCACTCAGGTTCGCAGGTCTTTTCCGTTAAGGTTTAGGGTTTCTTCAGGTTTGTTTTTGATTTCGGTTTGTTTGTAGTACTTACTTATTAACCAGTACAGTTCTGGTAAACGTGGGGTTTGTTCAGACGTGGTGCTTGATAGAATGCGACTAGCCTCTGCCTGTCGGAGACTTTTTATTTTTTTTAACCGTCTGCTGGCTGTAACCAGTTTTTTGACTTCACACAAAAAATAAAGTAAGTAGTGGTATAAAAACCATATTACAAATTAATTAGCTACACACACACACATACACACACACACACACACACACACACACACATACACACATACACACTCTCTCTCCCTCTCTCTGCCGGTCATCAGAGACTCTTTTTTTTAACCGTCTGCTAGTTCGAACCAGTGTCTGACACTTTCTTGCTGTATTTCATAAAAACTAAAGGAATTAGAGGTATAAAACTATAATATTACAAATTAATTAGCTACACACACACACACACACACACACTCTCTCTCTCTGCTGGTTATCTGAGTTTAAAAAATAAATAAATAAATAAAAAAGAACCACAAAAACAAAAAAATCCCACTGATCATTAAAAAAAGTAAAAGTTAAAACAAGAAAGTTATGTTTAAATGAAAACTCTTGTTCATTACATTTTTACATTTACATGTGTTGTATTCATTGTTGCAAAACTTGTTCTGTATATAGTTCGTTTGTTATCATGATCAAAACCATTGATCTGAAGCTCAATGCTGATGCTGTCATGTGATTAGTTTTCTAATCAGCAATAAATATAACAATTTCTGATCAACCCATATCAATTGCATGATTAAAAATAACATTATAAAGCATAAAAATAATAAAGCCCTGCCCATTTAAAAAAAAACCGACCACTTCCGGGGATAAATCCCGCCCAGTCCGAGTACAGATACAGATAATTCATATGGTTAACAGATACAGATACAGATAATGCTGTACTCGCTCATCCCTACTAGAAACGTCCTGCTTCAGCTCGAGCTTCACGTGTCGTTCTGCTGTCAAATCTCTGATTTTATCAAGCAAACGCAACAATAACTTTCATATTGTTAGTAATATTTCAACTGGACTGAAGCAGCTTCGGTTTACTTGATGATCCAGACATCATTTATTTTTGAGGAAGGTTTATTTGTTCATCTTTCAATTATTATTGTATTGAATTGCATTGCATTATGTTTGAAAACTACAGAGATCAGAAAACGAAGCATTTAAAAATCACAATAAGAAAAAATTATTGGAAGATATTGACATTTATTATGCATCTTATGTCAGTCTGCTATTCTGTTTTAAAGATCTCATTCATTTCATCATTCATCAACACAAGCATCAGAATTTCTTACTTGTTAATATCATATTAATATCAGCATCTGCACCAAATTACATCTAGGCTTAGTTTGGCCTCTAGTATGAGCCATAAGAATGTTTGATTTTAAAAAAAAAAAGAAGACTCTTCCTTCATATGTGAGGAGCGTGTGATCCGCACCTGATAGAGTTCGATGCGCTGCTCGTTTCTCTTGGCGCTGGAGTTCGGCACACGCAGAGCACGGAATTCTGCCCGGAACAGGTTGGTCGCGTTCTTCTCCATGATGGAGACATTGAAGCGGAAAACTTTTGATGTTATGCCCTTGGGGCAATAGGGAAGGTCATCTGCAATGTAAAAGGTCAGAGGTCAGTTTATGGAAGCACAGTTTCAGCTGATCTGAATCAATTCGGTCACTTCAATACTGTAATAAAAGGATTTCCCAATGTTCTAATAACAGCAAAATGAAAATAGTTTCTACACCAAATCAGTGGATTCATTCAGCCAAACAAATTTTGTCATTATTTACTCACATCAAGTTAATCCCAACAATCTACTCTACCACTGATGAACCCATGTTATAAATGCAGAAACATGTCCAAACGCTAAAGACATTTAAAGTGTTCCTCCTCAAGCATTCATTCCTTGTGCTGTCTGAAGAAGCGGTTCCTCTCTGAGGAACGTTTTGCCACATTCAGTGTTTTTACGGTTACTGGGAATCTTTGCACGTGTGGATTCTTAATTGTGAATAATAATTTCAGATGCAGGGATTATGCACAAAATGTGTGTATTATAATAAATAGGTTATATAACAACTAATGCAGAGGTTATCTGGTTAATTCTGTGCCAGCTGATAAGCTGTCTCACTCTTTTTTTTTATAATCAACCTTTAGTTTGGTATTTTATTTAACACTATTAAAACGCTCCTGAGAATAAACAATTGTAAAACATTTCTTCTGCTTTGTTTAACGTCTAATGCTAGAAGTCTGTGCTCACTGATGACAGACCGCAATCCATTAGCAATCCACTAAATTCTTGACTGGCTGGATGTGGAATATTTATGTAATATGAATAGATTATGCCAGCTGGACCTCCTGAAAAACACAGGCTTATACAAGCCTCAGTCTCTTACACTTTTCTTTTTTTGATTTTAAAACCAATATGGTTCCATTTTGTGCATTAAATGGAGTCGTGGAGTTTCGGTTGATTGATCGTCACTGGCATCTTTCAGCCTATTTTTATGTGAATTGCACTCAACTGTTTTTTAGCCAATAAGAAAAAGGTGAAAGTATATACATGAACTAAGATGGAAATACCATTTATCGGATAAAACCCTCACATAACTTCACCTCATCAGAGGCTGTGATTGGATAACCGGACAAAGCAATGGACCAATGGCATCGCAGCATCTCAAATGTTGGTTTGGCGGCTCTGGAACGGCTGAAGTCTGTCAATTGGAATGATGTGGTTTAATTCCTCCAGAAGCGTCTCAGACGATTGTGTTCCCAGCAGTTTATTGCGTTTCTGAGATGCAATGCATTAATGATGGAGGGAGTAGAGAATGATTGCAACAACTTCCATTTTTATTACTGATATTTTGCACCAGTTTCATATTAAGTGACTTTGTTCTCTTGATCA
The DNA here is from genome assembly GCA_037043235.1 of Rhodeus uyekii. NCBI lineage: Eukaryota > Metazoa > Chordata > Actinopteri > Cypriniformes > Acheilognathidae > Rhodeus > Rhodeus uyekii. The sequence continues at coordinate 1,323,113 of JAWRVZ010000157.1, read as the reverse complement.
CATGGGATGGAAACAATCCTTTATCTGCAAAGATATTCCAATTTTGCACATAGCTAGTGTCTCCAGTCTGAGAGTAAAAAACAAAAAAATCAATCCAATAAATTGGCATTATAAGCGTATAACTCATTCAGTGCAACTGACTGCTATTTTGAGTTTTCATGTGCCTTTGTGTCTCTCCGTAACCTTCTCATGCCGCTCTCCCTCTTGTAGGTGGAAAGCCCCACTCTGAGATTTGAAATTCTAATCAACTCTTTGGTTTCCTTCTATGATCTCATTTTTCCTACTGCAGTGTTTTAGGTGGATTTCGCATTATGGCTGATTTTCACCAAGGCTCTAGTGTGTAGCTCATTTGTTCCATGAATGGAAGCACAGGGATTGAATGAAGTCAAACGCAAAGATTAGTTTCGAATCATCAGATATGGGTCAATAAGCGTGACACCAGAGCGACTGTAAAGGCCTCAAGGTTTTTCAAACTGGACAGAAAGTTTGTTTTAGTTAACCATAAAAACCCTGTTGCAGTCTGACTACTATTACTTTAGCGCACTGTTCCGCCAATCCATCTTAATCAATTCCACTTTCTGATCTCAGGCCAGTTAAGTGTCATTTTTGAGGTGCTCGTGTTGATTTGACTCTAAACATGGACCCGACGGAGTGAACCGGAGGCGTCTCCAAACGTCCTGTGTCTGCGACGTCCTTCCTCTCCTGCCAGGTGACATGATCCAGAGTTCCTGAGAAAGCCATGGATGTAATCAGGGCCGCACTGATGAATGTCAGAGGCTAGGGGTAAACACAGGAAATGGAGGAGAGGAGACAGGAGGGCAGGTGCTGGGCAAACGTGCTCCCAAAATGGAACGAGAGCAACGTCTGATAGCAGAAGTATGCCACTTAATTAATTTATTATAGTAAAGTAGTTTTTATGCATTATGTCTCTTGAGGTTGTAGAACGTAGTAACTCTTTAATCAAAAGTGCCTGATGTCACTGAATGAAATGTCGACCCAGGACGAGCTTTAGGACTGTGAAGCTTTTAGGGTGTTGATGGACTCCATCTGTGTTTTGATCATCACTCTGAATCCCATCTGGATGTAGTATCCGACCAAAACAAGATTTTCTCAGTTTTTTGCTCAAAATGTTGCTTTTTTTAGGAAACTTACATTCAAGCTTTGATTTTTTTTTTAAAGAAGGCAGGAAGCGAAAATAAAATGAGGCTCTGTTCTTTATTTAAGTGTCTAAATGGCACTAGAGAGGTTGTTGGACATTAAACACTGTCACGCGAACAAATAGACTCATCTAATCACTGTGTTTATAATCTCAATTTTTTTTTTGTAGATTTATCAGTTTTACAATTGATGCTATAAGTATGAAAAAGAAAAGAAAACCACAATGCAATGGATTTAAAAGCTTTAGAGTTCCTGAGTGAACATTTATCAGAAAATACTTTTAAACAAACTGTAGTAGACTGTAACGGAAGGGGTACTCACAGGCAGAGATCCAATAGTGTGTTTTTAATAAGAATGGTCATACAGGGTCAGGACAGGCAGAGAGCATACTTAAACAATAATCCAGGCAAGGGTCAAAAAGGCGGGCAGACAGAATCAGAATCGTAGTACAGGCGGGGAAGTCAGGACAGGCAGATAACATTCACGAGCGATAATCCAGGCACAGGTCGGGGCAGGCAGACAGAATCAGCAGAATCGATAACAGGTCAACAGACAGGGATATAAACGCTCGGCAGGATATAAACGTTAACCACAGCAAAAACAAGACTTCGCCCTAACAGTGCGTTTGACAGAGTCTTTTATAGTTTGTGTGATGGTTTGCAGCTGGTGCGATAAGCAGTCCAATGAACGGCATCATGGGAAATGTAGTGTGTGTGTGTGTGTGTGTGTGTGTCAGTATACGTGTGAGAACTCCCTCCGGTGGGCAGAGGGGGAAGCGCTGAGCTCGTCATTATAACATAGACAAATAAAACGTGTTTATACCACAGAGAAAAACTATCCAGAAAAACTTGCATTTTCTCAAAAAATAAGTCAACATGATGCAATTAGATTAATCCATAATAGCCCAAAAAGAGCACAGTGAATCCTTGTCAAGGAACATGTTTTGTTTGTTGACGTTTGGTGGCGTTTAGGTCATGAGACTAAAGTGTAGTTCGTTTACTGCCTACATTTAGCTTTTTTACTCCTGCCAATTGTATGTAGACATCAACATTTCTAAAGGCTCTGATGATTTGTGAAGATGATCATGGTGAGCAAAACATAGGAATTAAAAATAAAATTACATTTTTATTTACAAGAATTATACATTTACAGCTTATTTAATCAAATAACCAAAAAGCCAATGGAAAAATCCTATTGGCCTTTGATGAGGGAATTAGTGTGATGGGAACTTATAGGCTGGACAATAAAAACAAGTCATCGCTATATTTTTATATCATGATCATAGAGAGGAGCTTATTAGATGCCATTAGCAGACTGGTTAATATTACTAGTTAATAAAACTGCCTTTGTAAGGAAGTCCGAGGTTTATGAGAGATGTCATTACCGTCACAGCTCATTAGAATCACATTATACGTAAAGTTAAAGTTGATGATACATCTAATCCAAGAAGCATATTTTGAAGAAATCTCAAGTGGTCAAAAGTTCCCCTTCCGGTTCAATGGCCTATAAAGTCCAAATGAATAGAGCAAAACAACAAACAAAGCCGTCAGACATCACAGCAGATAACTGCGGACTGACTGCGAATCAAAGGCTGATGGAAATCTTTGAAGAACATTGTGCTTTATTTCAGGTCCTGTTCTGCCTTTGTTCTGCTTCCAAATGGTGAGTCTAAAGTGAAATGAGGTCATGCAGTAAATATTCTTGGTGCATTTATCAAGCGCTGTATAATAGACCGTGACCCGTGTTAAGTGACTGTTTGACTCCTCCGGTTGAGTATCTCAAGTGTCTTTGGGTGAATGTGGAATCCCTCAAATAAATGACACAGACTCCGAGATGAGATAATGCACAAAAGCCTGCTGCTGACTCGACCGCTCACGTGACCGCCAAAGGCAAGATGGAAAAAAGTGTGCGTGTTTGTGTGTTTTGGCCGGCGAATGTGATCTCTGTTTTGCTTGGAAATGACATCACCTTCTTACTATTAAACATATCAGAAGTGCCGCTTTCTTCAGCTCTGATCCACGTCCATCGCTCTCTGGCAGCTACAGCCGTGATTTCCAAGAGCCAGATAGTGCTAACCAGAAGACGGTCACCATCTGCTAACTGGGTGTTCCTCCATCAACAAAGAGCATTCTCTGGAAAGTTGTGTAAGTTCAGGGGACGAGAGGCTGGAACGCAGGTGCACTGGCACCTCTACTCTTGGTTAATGGACAAACAGGTCTGGAATGGGAAAAATGCTTTCCAGTGATGTCATTCAGTCATTTTTGGATGCAAATAGACACGGCGCCGATAAGAAGTCATAACCTGCGATGCTTTCTCGACTGCTGCGTGAACCTACTCATCCAAGCCTAAATGAAAAAGCCATTCGTTTAGCTGACGGGACTGGAACGTGAATATAGATTACTCTCCCCACCACATTATCCTGTCCTGCTTTGACTGAAACTGAAAACTGCTTAATGGAAAGGAAAGAGAAGCCTCTGCCAATCCAGTGCACGTCTTCCCGCGTGAGTGCTAGAATTCTTCTGTTTGCACTGCGAGACGAGGCTCCGCTGGGACCTTATTTAAAAATAACAGGCTGCGCGTTTGCCATAGTGGTGTGGGGTGATATTCCTTTAATAGGAAGCACTTAAATATACATTTATATGATGCAATCACCTCCATTTCCAAACGCACATCAACATTTGCTCAAAGAAAACACCTTTCAAATAAATGGGGAGTTGTTTTAGTATCACTGCTGATCCTTTTATCGTTTTTGTTAGATAAAATAAACTCCTGATTACTGCTTATTAATAGTTATTAAGGTAGTAGTTATGTTTAGGTGTTGAGTTGGACTGAGGCATATAGAATATGATCATGCTGAATAAGGCATTAACATGTGCTAATAAACAGCCAATATCCTAGTGATATGCATGATAATAAGAAACTAGTAAATAGTGAGAATTAGACCCTAAAATAAAGTGTTACCTTTTGTTTTTTTAGTATATCAAGATAAACTATATAAAAATGATTAAATAGAAATGTTGCCTTCACAACTAGCTGAAATTATTTTATTTTTTAAAATTCAGTTAAAGTTTATTTTATTTCAAGTTTTTAAAAAAAATGGTTATGGTCTTAGTTTTAGTTAAATATAATAATCCAAGCATTCACTTCATATCTGTAGCTTTGAGCTCGTCTTTTCATGCAAAACTTTCTAATCTGAGAAACAAATCATTGGTGACTCATCTTGCACTTAACAGTCACATGCCTTCTTTTGTCCAATCAAATGCTCAAAGAACGTCATTTTCCCTCATACCACCTGCCACCAACTAACAACAGCGAGCAGTAAATCACAGTTACAATTACATAAAGAGATGAGCTTTTCAATATGTTCTGTTCAAGCTTCCATATGGAAACTGTGCTCGTCAAATGGGGGTTTTAATAATGTTTTGTTAAATCTTAAAAATAAAAAGATATTTGAGGCACAATTCAAAACCAGCTGTTCTCTGAGGAACACTCCAACTGGAACACAAAAGTTCCCATGAGAACATTGGTTACTAGTTCCTCCAGTAAACTCTTTTGAATAAAGGTTCTTTATTGGCATTGATGGTTCCATGAAGAACTTTGAACCTCCATGGAACCTTTATAGTGGAAAAAGGTTCTTTAGAATATTAAAATGTCTTTGAACTGTTGCCAAAAAAAAAAAGGTTCTTCAATGGCATCACTGCTATTTTCAAACATTTATTTTTACGAGTGCACTCTAAAAGATGCTGGGTTGTTTCAAACCAAATGTGGGTCAAATATGGACAAACCCAACCATTGGGTTATTTTTTTTTTATGATTTTAAATGATTTGGGTTGAAACAACTCACAAAGAATGGTCTTGAAGCACTTGAAACATATATTGAAGATTCTTTAGCTTTTAGAGACTTTTCAAAGCCTCCCACAAGTATCTTTACATTTCAAGGACGACATACTACAGTAAGTTCTACTAGCACATGCTTTCAGACAAAGAGGAAATCAGGTCGGAGAAATCCTGGTTCTGAGCTCATCATTGTCCAGTATCAACTCTTGCACTCTTGTCTTATCTTCGAACAGCTTCACCACACAATCAAGATGTCTAGTGCTAAACTAGAAAGACATTCACCCAACTGACTGTGTCCTCAAATAATCTGGGGCCCGTCTCAGCTTGGATAGGACCCAGAGACAGATGGAAAATTGGTGGAGATCCTTTTGCACTGACCCTTCGGTGAACGAACAGACCAGACAAACAATGTGAAATCGTTTTCAGATGCCAAATTGTTCCGTTTATTAACAGGAAAGACTTAAACTTAGTATATTTCCTGAAAAGTGATCAGTGCATTGGTTTATCACCTGTCTGTGACACTTTAAACGTTACCCAACAGAATTAGATCAGTCAAACTTTGACCGCAAGTTTTTCTTGGCCAATTGTGAGAAAAGGTTTTGTAGGATAAATGGGTGTTCAGAAATGTAAGAAATTCTATCATCTATCGGTCACCTTACTCTCTAGATAATTGTTATCAGAACTGGCCATTATTAATTACTTTAATGACTATAATCTGATAGTCTATGAATACCTATTCCAGTGCCAGTACCTATACGGTCACTTACTGTTTTCAGGGAAACCCTGGATCATGTTGAACTTGTGTATCTCTTTAGCGTAGTATTCGGTCTCTGTGTTGTCCTGGCCGCAGCTCTGATGTCGGTCTCGTCCTAACTCCTCCAGCAATTCCCTTGTGCTGTTATAGAGAGCCAGCACTTGATAGGGCACCTGACTGGGGCCCAGGGTCTGCGGCGGGCTGGTCAGCCTCAGTTTGCTGAGGATCTGACCCCGGATGGCCTCCACCCTCTTCTTCTTGATGTGGTCGATGTCCACGGTGGTGCAGGTCGACAGAGAGAAACTCATGGTCACACTGTTTAAAAGCAGGAAAAACAGCAGCCCTCTGCACAAATGCATGGTTTATTCTGTTCACTTGTCACTCTAGTAAACACAGTTGCAGTTCACTTGAATGGCTTTAAAAGGATAATGAGAGTGAATCCCAGGTTGTCCCCTCTATGGGCTGGAGTTCAAGTGCTGAGCCTGTTTTCTCCAAGAGATTCCATGCTGCAACCTTATTCCATATAAACACTGCACAATAATCCCATAACATCCTTAAACATCCATCACTGGCACTTTTACAGAAAAGCGAGTTTTTTTAGCGTAACGTTGTCCAACCGCATTTCTCCCTGAAACAAGCGCAGTGAGAGCCTCTTCTTCAGCCGCTCGCGCTGAACTGCCAGGCTTATTTCGCTCCCGCTGCGCTTTTATAGTCAGAGCCCCTGTGACGTGTGTGAGGGGCAGAGCCACGCGCACCCCAACTTTCTCATTCATGCACTCACTTTATATAATAGCTAACGCATAGAAAATGTAATTGCACGCTACGTAACCTAAAGCATTGGGAACGAATAGAATATTTTTAGAAATGACTGCAAGCCTAATCATCTAAACGCCTAATCATCTGTTGCACACGCGCTCACATGGGTTTACAAAGGCTGTGCGCCTCCTGCTGGATGTTTCATCTGAAACATAGAGAAGCAGAGAAATATCGTAGAAGACACTCATCTTGATATTGGATGTAATTACATTACATGCGTACAGGTTGAGATGTAAATTACAGTTGGTGTGTTCATAAAAATCATGCTGAAATAATGTATACACATTCAATGGCGTGTCTAGGAAGTCGTTCATTTTTATATTCATGTATGGGCAGAATTTTTCTTTTGAGCATCATTCTCGTCATTGTTATAAATGTAGCGGAACAATGAAATACCCTTTACCCTTTTAAGAGCTGGTGAAGCTCCTTCAGATCTCACTGTCCATGACATACTTCATGAAATAACTGATGTCAAGTTGCAGTGGGAACTTGCATATCAACATCTCTATATATGGCAAGATCCAAGTGGCTTAAATCAACTTGCACAGGCAATGTCCTAAACAATATAAGACCCCAGAATGCTGGCACTGAACCAGCTATCCATAAAAAAAAATAAACAATGCACGGTCAGTGGATGTCAGCTCTGTCCCATGAAGATAAAGGGGACATCAAAGAAACACCACATTCTCTCAGTGACAAAGAATTCGACTTCTCAGCTTTTTTCTATATGTGTAGGTCCTTTTTGCTTGTCAGTCTGTTCATTTATATTTGTATGTGTTTATATTGCTGTTGGCTCTAAAATGGACTTGAGGTTGAGAAATTTGGAATAAAATAAACTTATGATGAAATTTTTACCACTTGAAAATTCTTAAAGCTTCTTGTTTAAATATTTATTACATGTTCTGGAAGATGATGTGATCATAACCTTAATAAACCTTCAACTTCAACTAATGTCATGGTGATGACATGATGGTAATGACATGTAATGTAACCAGACAGAACTGGATTAAATATTTTGAGTGTCCTATACTAAATCTGACTCTGACCTGAAATGCTGTCTATATCATAATCATTTGTTTGTTGGCCAAAGGAGAACTTGTCCCCCGAATGAGCCTGGTTTCTCCCAAGGTTTTTTCTCTCCTCAATCCTGTCATCTAATGGAGTTTGGGTTTCCTGTCACTGTCACCTCTGGCTTGTTTACTTATTATTCTTTGAAATTATTGATTGGCTTGCTCGTCTAAAGCTGCTGTAAAGCCAAAATAAACTTTGTTGCATTATTTTCCTGTTATCTCTGTAAAGCTGTATTGCAACAATCTGTATTGTAAAAAGAACTATACAGTATATATATATATATATATAAAGGTAACTTGACTTGACATGATAGTGATGATCTGATGACATGCAATAGTAATGACATGTGATGGTAATGACCTGTGATGGTGTTTACATGTGATGGTTATGATATGAGGGTGATGATGTGATGGTAATGAGTTGATGGTGATGACATGATGTGATGACGTGATGATGATTACATGTGGGAAAGCAAGAACTGATTAGAATGTCAATGTGTATCTTGAATGTAATGTAAGTCCCTTTGGATAAAAGTGTCTGCCAAAAGCATAAATGTAAAAGTATGTGATGTTGATAGCATGTGATGGTGGCAGCATGTGATGCAATGACATGATGGTAATAACGTGATGGTGATGACATGTAATGGTGACGACGTGTAATGGTGATTATGGTATGGTGATTATATGTGATGGTTATACCATGTGATGTGATGACATGTAATGGTGATGATGTGTAATGGTGATGGCATATAATGGTAATAGCGTGATGGTGATTATATGTAATGGTGATGCCATGTAATGGTGATGACGTGTAATGGTAATAACGTGATGGTGATTGTGGCGAGCAGGGCGGGGTCGAGGGACCGTGAGAGCGTCACGAGAGCCGGTGGCGTGATTGATAATGAGCGTCACCTGCGAAGCCACCGGTGTCTCTCCTCACGGAGGAGCAGAGACATAAAAGGAGGAGCGACGACAGTGAAAGGGAGAGAGGACCAGGCCTGGAGTTTATGTTTGGTCTGTGTTTGTGTGGGCGGCAGTCGGCCACGAGGGGCTGCTGCCATTATGTTTATTTGGATTTGTGTTTTATTTTATCATTAAAGTTTCTTTGAACGTTTGCCGGTTCACGCCTCCTTCCTCCCTGAACGTTCAACTTTGTTACAGTGATTATATGTAATGGTGATGCCATGTAATGGTGATGACGTGTAATGGTGATGACGTGATAGTGATCATATATGATGGTTATAGCATGTGATGCGATAATATGTAATGGTAATAATGTGATGCTAATTACATGTAATGGTGATGACGTGTAATGGTGATGCCGTGATGGTGATGGCGTGATGGTGATTCTATGTGATGGTGACAGCATGTAATGGTGATGACGTGATGGTGATGACATATAATGGTGATGATGTGTAATGGTGATGACGTGATGGTGATAGCATGTGATGCGATGACGTGATGGTAATAACGTGATGGTGATGACGTCATGGTGATTATATGTAATGGTGATGATGTGATGGTGATTATATGTGATGGTGACAGCATGTGAGGTGATGACATAATGGTGATGACTTGATGGTGATGACATATAATGGTGATGATATATGAAGCTATGAAATGATGGTAATAACGTGATGGTGATGAGATATAATGGTGATGACATGTGATGGTAATGATGTGATGGTGATTATATGAGTTGGTTATAGGTTATAGCATGTGATCCGATGACATGTAATGGTAATAACGTGATGGTGATTATATGTGATGGTGATGACATATAATGGTGATGACATGATGGTGATAGCATGTGATTTGATGACATGATGGTAATAATGTGATGGAGATGACATGTAATGGTAATGACATGTGCTTATGATGACATGTGATCATGTAACTGTAAGCTAAGGACCCGCCCCCCCCCGCCCCCCCCCCCCCCCCCCCCCCCCCCCCCCCCCCCCCCGTCAACAGGTCAATCTTGCCTCTCATTTAGGCAGAGAAGGGTGATCTTCAGCTTCAAAAGGTTGGTGACCACTGGTCTAATAGGAAGTTCATATGAAAAAGGTGAAAAGACTAAAAATCCAAATTGACAAAATCTGACATGTATATAGATGTTTTCCATCACTTGAAACCTTCATAAACCAGAGGAGGTAAGAACAGACCAATTGTTTAATATGTTGTGGTGATACTAATGTACAGAAATTATTTTAGATTCCATAGCACGTAATATTACATATAACGTATAAACACATTATTTAATACATAAATTTAATGCCACTAAATTATTACATGTATGATATAATGATACAACATGTTTTTAAGAATACCATAGTATTCATGGCTCATGCCAAGAAACATGGTCTAATGAAAGAAAGGAAGAAAGAAAGAAAGAAAGAAAGAAAGAAAGAAAGAAAGAAAGAAAGAAAGAAAGAAAGAAAGAAAGAGCAAACATTTTGTAGTGTCAAATAATATTTTGAAAGAGCAGACAATATTTGGTTTTGACTGATGGAGTTTTCCATACATTTCCTTATTTAATTATGTAGCCACAGTATACAGAATTCAGCAGTGACGTGACGTCACTTCCGGGACGTGGCTCCGTTAGAAATGGAGGACAATCTTCAGCTGGCGGACGGTGGATTAGCCAAAAATGTGAGTTGACTTCATATTAAACTTTTCTAGAGGTCTGAGCATCTCCCTAACCGGACAACCGGACAAACATGTGGTGCAGCCGCGGAGGAGCTCGCAGAAAAACTGGCGCTTGTGTTTGTTTCAAACTGTAGGACATTTGTGTTTTGATGGTTAAACAACTGACACTCTGCCAAATGAGCTTTTCCTACAGGATCACTGTTAGAAACACGACCGACACGATCCAGTGCGGTGTTTGCGTTGAAGAAGAAAAGCGCGGGCGTCACGTTTGTGTCTCACGCGTCGCGGCGCGTCCTCCTGTCGCCATAGCAACCGCAGGAACGCGCATTCACAAACATGCAGAGAAATCTAATAAATAATACACTTTTATTATTTAATTGATAACACATTAAAGGAAATACAACAAGTACATCTCAGTGTTCTAATACTGAGCTCACTTACGTCTATTGATATATAATTTCTGATGTCTTGTCAGTGTTGGGATGGACAGGTGTTGAGGAACTGGCATACTGCTTTTTTTTATTGACAGGCGTGCTGTTCTTTTTGATTGACAGGCGTGCTGTTCTTTTTGATTGACAGGCGTGCTGTTCTTTTTGATTGACAGGTAGCTCGGACAGGCAGACGAGCTCGTCAGGCCGCTGAGATGATGAGCCCTGAAAACTCTCGTCAGAGGAAATCCTCTTCATCGCTCAGTTCTTCCGCAGAGGTCAGTCCGCATCACAACAACCTCAGTTTACTTAATCTATCAATAGGAGCCAAAGAGAAAAACATGGGACGTCATGCATCTCTTCTTTTGGGGACGTCCTGCTTTAAGATACGACTAAAGGAAAAAGCTCTGCTATTAACATCATCTACTAGACGTGAGACGGTTTTGAGCACGCAGTATTTTTTTATTTTTATGAGCATAATACAGTAATACCTCTAGAAACGAGCATAATCCGTTCCAGGGCGGAGCTCGTAACTCGAATTGCTGGTATCTGAAATCATGTTTTCTCATAAGAAATAATAGAAAACAAATGAATCCGTTCCAGGTCCGTAACAATGGGAAAAAAAAACATATTTTTTATTGGTATAGACCAGGGGTGGGCAAACTACAGCCCGCGGGCCATATCCGGCCCGTTGGGCTTTTTAATCCGGCCCACCTGTATTAAACCTCCTTCATTTTACATTTCCCTGTAATGTCACTGTCTGGCTGCAAGCGGCAGTGGCGCTAAAGCTGTGGTGGAGAGTAGGCGTGTGTCGCAAACCCCTCTACATCCCCCTTTATGGCGTTAATTCCGTGCTAAAAAGGAACAAGCGCAAAACTGATGTTTGCGCGCGCGTAAATTACACCCGCGAGCGGAAAACAGAGCTACACGTAAAGCTCATTTTAATCACTCGCGCGCGTGTGACATCTGATCTGCGCGCGCGTGAACATTCGCCCGCTCTCGACTGCTGTTTTTGCTCGCGCAAGCACTTTTATTTTTGTCAGTCGTGGGGCGGGGCTTGCTCTTGTAATAGTAACATCAAACGTCATTGGTTAGTTCCCTTTTTTCCAGAGGTCAGTTGTGATTGGACGCCTGTGATTGTTAATCTAGAGCTGAGGCAAATATATGATTCAGTCACATTGCATATTATGGTTTTTCTGTCGATTAAATTGTATTAATATAAATTAATATTAATATATTAATGTATTAATATAAATTAAAACTCAACTTACCTTTTTTTAATTTTCTATTTTCTATTATTGTTTTGCTTTTTCGATTTGTATTCTTTACCTTTCTTCACATTTCAACCCTCACTTTCACTTGACGCAGACCTTTTAACGGAATACCTATCGAGGGAGATTTGTTTCTGTCTCCCATTCAAAATAAGTAAGGCACGCGTCGTCAAAAAGTGCCGAAGCACGACCAGTAGACGATTTATCTGGATGTTTCTTTTCAGTGAAATCAGAAACCTTCTGCCACATAGCCATCACTTCCTTAATTTCACTTGAAGAAATGTTTTCCTCCGGTTCACCCTCCTGCGTATGTTCATTGTCGGCAGCTCGATCAACTCCTCAGTCCACAGTTCCTCCTGATGCTACTGCATGCCAGATGACTCACGTGAGCTCCACGCTCATATTTATCCACAATTTCTTGCTTAATTTCCATGGTCATCATGTGTTTCTTTTTCTCACTACCATCCTTACCACTCACTTTCTTAGAACTCATCGCTATTATGAAGAATAATGAACAAAATAGAGAGAAAATCAGCTACTCGCGGGCGACGCATACAGAAGTCAGCGAACACGTGAAGAACATGCGTCGGCATCGGCGTCAGTATGCGTGCTCGTATCTCGAATATTTACTCGTATCTAGAAGCAAAAATCTGCTCAAAGGTTTGCTCATATCTCGGAATACTCGTATGTAGAGACGCTTGTATCTCAAGGTATTACTGTATTTTGGTAATTTGGTTGTAATTGCTTTCTTACAGCACAGGGAGGCTTAATTTGAATCATTGAACTACATTTACGAGTAAACCGTCAGTATTAAAATAAGAATAAATAAACAAAATGCAAAAGACAGTACAAGTAAATACAGTGATACCTCGGTTTACGAGCGACTTGGTATACGAGCAAATCGGTGTACAAGCATGGGGGGTCGAATCGGTGTACGAGCATTGTATCGGTGTACGAGAAATTGTTTACCTCACCCATGCGCAGTTTTGTGTGGAAGCTCAGCATAGTCTGCGCATTTTTACAGGAAATATCCTAATGACAGCCTCTCATAACACAGTCACGGAGTTCCAACCCCTTTATCACCCCTTAACTCATTCATTCTCTCAGCTCGCTTGGTTTGGTTGCACCCCTTAACTCATTCATTCACCACAGTGATACTTTTATAAGTGATTTACAGCGGTTTTACCTCCTGTTGTAACATTAATTAATTGTGATCGCTATTGTTCACATAGTGAAATATACACGTACAGTACCTCTAAGCAGTAACTGTCACAGTTCATGAATTCATTGTCTAGTTCTGCCTGTGTGTGTGTGTGAGAGAGAGAGAGAGAGAGAGAGAGACACACCTCGTTCTCATATCATCTGCCTATTTAGGTCACTTCTCTCCACTCTTCTCTTGTCCTGTCCTTCGTTCGCACGTTCATTTGTAGCTCCAGCGCGCGTTATTCGCGGCCGTGGCTCCAGCTCGTGTTTGTTCGCGGCCGCGGTTCCCATGTGTGATACACCTCTGGATTATCACTTCGTTTGTTTTCTACACTATTATAATAAATTCACTCATTTGCACTTGAATCCTTGCTTTCCCCGCTCCCCCCTCCTCCCTCCTCTCATCTCCTCCATGCAGGCTGCTCAAACCTGAAGTGCATTACAGTAAATTGTCACGTATTTTTATAGTTTAATCGTCAATTATTAATTAGTATTTATATGAGATTTTAATGGTTATAATTTTAACTGTAATTAATAGGGTAAAACCAAAAAAATATTTAAAATGGGCATTTATGGTCGTGTGGAACGAATTAATTGATTTTTAGTGCATTCTTATGGGGAAACTTGTTTTGGTGTACGAGCATTTTGGTTTACGAGCTCACTCTTGGAACAAATTAAATTCGTAAACCGAGGTATTACTGTACAATGAAAATAAAGACACAGGTGAAATAAACAGCTTTTAGTTTTTCAGGTGTGTTTAACAGTAGCTTATTATATTATTATTCAGGTAAGAAATACAACAGAAATTACAGTAATCAAATGTGAAATAACACTAGATAGTCTTGAAAAATGAAATGCAGATTAATTTGTACAGTTAAAGCTATTCAGTAAAGAGCAGCGAGTGATTTTCTCTCATTAATGACAGACGGCAGCAGGAATATTAGGCTACTGTCACTTTGAGTTTATGCACAGATACAATATAATGATACACAACATGTTTTCTCTCAACTATTTACATTCCAAAACTGACTGTGTTTCACTGAAGACCCGCAAACACGGGGATTTTGACATCATTTGAATTTATTTGACCGTTTAAACGCAATAAGCCACGATAAAGCAGTCAGTTTTGTGCTCGCGAGCCGTTTGACAGGCGGCTTTATGTGCGGCACTTATAGATCAGCGGAGCACATGCTGTTTTTAAAACCTGTGGGAATTAGAAAAACTAAGTTCAATACAAGCACTATTCAACTGGAGCGAATGAGACAAGTGGGAGGAGGCGGGTGTGTGTCAGTTCACCGTCAGAGAGAGAAAGCGCAGCTGGTGTCGGTATAACGATTCTGTAGTAAATGAGTATTGGAACTGATAGTTCAGTATCGATGCATATGGAAGTGTTGTATAAATGCATGCAGTGCCAAGCCTGTTCTAAACATGAGTATTACAATATGAATGTCCTGAGCGCTGGTTTATTCTGGTGTGTCTATTTTAAGGAGTTTCCGTCAGTGAACTCTCTCCCTTACACTTGAACTAAAGATGGTTTGAGGCATATTTCCTGCTGCATTACTGCAGGGCATCGGCATCTGAGGCATGCCATCTTTGGTCGCTCTTGGTTTGTCCCCAAGAGTGCTGAGAGCCGTACATGAATTCTGCTTGGAATTCTAGCTATGTTTTTTTTCTTTTCTTTCTGTAACGTTTCCAAATTAGGCTGCATTTTCCGATGTAAAACCAGGATTCTCGAGTCCCCTGTGACCTCACATGCACATGAAATACATTTTTCTGCCATGATGAGTGACAGGCCTGTTTTCCTAATGTCTTTTATAGTCTGTGTTTAATTTAGCTTCTTCGCAAATGTGCGTCTTTCTTCTTTCTGATCATCCAGCTTTGAGGACATTTTACTCAATATGCAGCTGATTTAATTTTATATTCTTTTTTGACTCACCAATGATTTGTCTGAATTATTTTGTCATGGTTCATCCGTTTTGAAACGGATCGCTTTCTTAAATGGTCTGCATGTAGAATTCATAAACTCTTGTTGTTAGTGACACCGGTGGCCGTTTAGTGAACTGCAGCAGAAACTGAGTATCAATACGTGCTGCACGCTTTCCTCTCTATAACAAAATAAAAACAGCAGTTCAGAAAGGGATATAGATGAGTGAGATTATAGTTTGAATGAATCCTCTTCTTTGCGTGACACAGTGACGTGACCGAAAAGATAATCCTGAAGCATTAGATTCATGTGTCATTGAACAGAAGACAGGCTCTCGGCCGTAAACCTCACATCCTTTGGATTCTCCCTTGAAAGTGACACGCGTCCTTCACGTAAAGGCTTTCATGGACAACCTAGTTAGTCAGGGAAGGTCTCGTTTATTAAGTTTCTCTACAAGCTGTTCTCACATTGGCAATGCAAAAGATATCCATACCTGAAAAATCTTACATATATTCCCTTTATGGCTTCCCACCTTTCTGAAATGTTTATCTTGTTTCTTCTAATTTGCAGTTTTTTGACATGGATGTTGAAAATGTCAAACTTCATTACCGCCCATTTAAGAACATCAAGTCATTTTTGTACCATGTCATGTGGACGTTTTACTGAAGATTAAAAAGCTTGAGTTGGAAACGGTAACCATGGGTGGCAGTAGCTCTATACCTAAATATTACTCTAAAGTCCCAGTAATGTATTAAACGTCACAAACTGCGGTAGTGATGAACTCTGTCATATTTCGAGTCATTCTAAAAATGTATGTATATTATACACATTTACTATAGGAAACAAAACATGTTAGTATTATGTTAAAACAGCATTTTATGATTTCTAGAAGCTCTACATATCTTTCGTGTAAGGGTGGATTGTACATAGTGGTGTGCTATATTGTGATTGGCCTGTTGTGGACAGCTGTCACACAAAGTTTTTCATATTCTTCTTATTCAGTGCAGTGGTCAGTTCACAGCAGTGACTGCAATTCACTTTTTCATCAAAGCTGATATTCGCCACCTCAGGGGCCGTTTACATGACTCCATTTCCATTCAAATCGGAAAAACATATTTGTAGTTTATTTACACGACAACATCGTTTTGAGGGCCTGTAAATGCAGCAGAATTTTTTTAGCTATTTTTGCAGATCCATGTGAACAATAATTGTTTTAACGACGTTATTGTCTGTACATGAAAAATGCAAAGAAAATCTTTTTTTATTCTTAATACATTGTTCGTGTGTAAACCTACCTTTAATTTGATTTCCAGGGGCATTTTTTTATAAGGGAAATTATTTTATAACCTTAGATGCTTTTTAATGCAAATTTTATTTTAAATTCTGTTAGTATAATAAGACACTATAATCTGCTGTTGGGTGGCAGCTTGAAAATAAAAGGCTGGCCAGGAAAGCTACTTTTCTCACTAATGCAATTACCTACGTTATTATGCCAACACATTTCGTCAAAATAAACAATAAAACACAACTTAAAAAGTGTATATGCAATATGCATTCAGGCATCTATGTAAAATTGCCATGAAATAAAAAAAATTTGTATGAATGTAAGTGAAGTATAAAATTCACATTTAGAAGATACAGTAATACCTCGAGATATGAGCCTAATCCGTTCCAGCGTGGAGCTCGTAACTCGAATTGCTCTAGAATCATGTTTTCCCATAAGAAATAATAGAAAACAAATGAATCCGTTCCAGATCCGTAACAACGGAAGATGTGTTTTTTATTGGTATAGACACACACACACTGACACAGAATTGAAGAACATGTAGATAGTATAAGGATTTGTGTGATATCAAATAAAATGTGGTTTTAATTCTAGGTTTTTTCAGACAGTAGGTGCAGGTGCAGAGGGAGGGTGGTGGTTGGTACGTCGACACTTGATTCCGTATCGTAACTTACACGAACACTACGTAACTTACATAAACTTAAATTAACATAACTGAACTTAGCTTACGTATTTTTTTGTAACTTTTCTTTTTTATAGTATTGCTTTGCTTATTTTCTTCATTTTTTTTCGACTGACTACCCTCACTTTCACTTTCACTTGGTGCAGACCATTTAACGAAATACCTATCGAGGGAGATTTGTTTCTGTCTCCCTTTAACAATGAGTAAGGCACGTGTCGTCAAAAAGCGCCGAAGCACGACCAGCAGACGATTTATCAGGGTGTTTCTTGTTGCGCATTGTCTGTATCTCGATCAACTCATCAGTCGACAGTTCCTCCGGATGCTCCTGATCAATCACACGGCACCACGCCCATATTTATCCACAATTTCATGCTTCATTTCCATGGTCATCATCCTTACCACTCACTTTCTTAGAACTCATCGCTATTATGAAGAATAATGAACAAAATAGAGAGAAAATCAGCTACTCACGGGCGACGCGTACAGAAGTCAGCGAACACGTGAAGAACATGCGTCGGCATCAGCGTCAGTACGTGTGCTCATATCTCGAATATTTACTCGTATCTAGAAGCAAAAATCTGCTCGAAGGCTTGCTCGTGTCTTGAATACTCGTATGTAGAGTAGGGATGTGCGATGTACGGTACAGGGTGCCACTAGTCGACACCGAAAACACTAGTCGACTACGCGAGAAAAAAAC
Organism: Rhodeus uyekii; assembly: GCA_037043235.1. Taxonomy (NCBI): domain Eukaryota; kingdom Metazoa; phylum Chordata; class Actinopteri; order Cypriniformes; family Acheilognathidae; genus Rhodeus; species Rhodeus uyekii. The sequence continues at coordinate 1,305,342 of JAWRVZ010000157.1, read as the reverse complement.
CCCCCACAAGATTTTATTGTTCAAATGACATTTTAACCTTACATGTAACCCTCTGACTCGCGCGATCACACGCGGGATTAGAACGATCCGTGCGTCTTGTGATCAATTGCTAAATTCAAATGTGTTTTCACGCGTTGGCTGGCGCTGCGGTCGCGACAGACGCGCTCAGTGTTTGTCATATATCACAGCTATTCAGTTTTCAACCACGTATCTTTATTTTAGGTTTCAGATGTTTAAATACTCATAAGTACTGGCAAAAAAAAATACATTTATAGTTTGAAAAATACACACCGATGTCTATAAAAGCGGAAATAACAATCCATTAAATTATAAACTGACAAGGTGTTTTATTCATATCAGATACACATTGCATTGGTTACTATAAACTTCATATTCTTCTCCCGCTTCACTGGACACTTACTGTCAAGTATTTCGAGATAAGTGACTGAATTTACGTGTTGTAAAGCTGATACTCTGAACTGCGGCGCCCGTCGCGCATTATAGATCAGCTGACATGATCATTATAAAAGGATTTTAAGACAAAACACATTCACTTCCGCATATTTGAGAATTTGAATATCAGGTAATTGATGAAAAAGCCAACAAGTGTGTGAATATTTTGAATAAATTAGCAAAACTAAATAAATGTGATAAATCTGTCGTAGTGCTTTTGCGGCTGCGGTGTGTCAGGTGACAAGCATGACGCGTCGCCATGGAAACAACAAGCAGAAACTAAATCTTGACTGCAGATCTCTCATGCGTTTTGTTTATATCAGTCACGGCGGGTTTAATAATGACCACTCAAAGACGAGCGAGGTGTGGGAGTATTTTAAAGTAGGAACTGACATATAATGATTCCACTGGATCCGAGCATAACCATATTAATAACAGACACGGAAATGTTTGGAGAGACGAGCCGAAACAGCCACACCATCGCGTCATTTACTACAACTGTCCGCCACTGTGATCACGTTCAGCTGAAAGAAATATATAGATATATTCTTTTTTATTCTTTACCTGTTTATTGAACTCATTGTCACGGGCCTCACCATGGAACACACACGCCTCTCGCTACATAAAGCTGCAGTTTTGAGACTTCAGAAGGAAAAGCGCGCCACGGAAATGTGACCTTATTTCTAACGGCATTACTTTTAGACTAGTCAACTAGTCGGTTACAAAATATTTGTTTAAACGACTAACAAATTAGTCGAAAGGCACATCCCTAATGTAGAGACGCTCGTATCTCGAGGTATTACTGTATAAGCGTTCATAACTTAGTCTTCCACTTCCGGCAGCATGAATCAACGATTTTGATGACATCACTGCGCTCATCAGATTTTCTGTCCAATCAAATACTCTCTAGAATTTGAAGCCCCGCCTCCTACATTTTAACCAGATGCTGAAACTAGTAATTTGCTCACACATTCACTGTTTTCTACATGATGAATGTCTCATAGTCACTATATAGGGGACAGGGAGCGATTCAGACAGTGTGAATATCTTTCATTGGGGAATGAAGTCTGGATTGACGTTAGTGTCAGTGAAGCGCTGCAGATCCAGAGCAGATCATATGATCGAGTCACCGCAGAACAGAAAACACATCGACCCGTTTGAGTTCTGCACATAATATTGTGTTTTGAAAAGATGAGGAGATCAGGAGGAAACTGCAGCTTTATTGAACTCAACGGCTCTGAGCTGTGATATAACCTAAACGCTATTTTTTTTATTTAAATGGGAGGAGTTGTTCGATATGTCTGTTTCACTGGAAATGACGTCAAAACATCGATTAATGCTGTGCGTTTCAAGGCACTTCAAGTTTAGGCGATAGATCCTTTGAAAAGTCTATTTCTATTATGAATCCTTTTTTGTTGTTTGTGTTAAACTCCACTATCAGTCTGTGATGAATTGATCAGCTCACATCAGTACAGGAGGCTTTTATGAGATTTAATTCACATGATGAACTTACATACACACGCTTTTGTCATTATTCACTTCCCTCGCTCTCTCTGCTGACCCGTTTTCCACGAATTGCATGAAAGACTTGCAATCCCCCGCCTCCACCACCAATAACACCCTCGAGTCCTGACATCAGGATTTACAAATGACCCTGCTGAAGGAACCCAGGAACGGAAGTTTATTTGCTCTGCTGTGTTTTTTATGTTGAAAGTAACTGAATTCCTGCAGGGCTCTGGCTCATTTGCAGACCCAATTTGGTAATGAGAAATGCGACTTTTTTCAAATGCGTTTACGGGTTGCCCACCCTTGTTGTGCCCCGAGGAATTCTGTCATTTTAAAGCTGGTCCGTTATTCAGTTGCTCATAGAACCGCCTTCGTAGACCAAGCAACTATTTTCAGAATGAAAGAATAAAGTGAGATGTTTTTTTCCCCTGTGAAGCTATTTTAGGTCATGCCCGGTCAGAGCGGTTCCCACACTTACACCCCTCAAACCCCTTCAGCGCTCTCTGAGTGTCCTACACTTTCATTTCAATGCAAAATCTGCATTTATTATAACCCAGCTCTTTATGTAAGGTTGACCATATCACTACACTACAATCTAAAGTTTTTGAAAGAGTCTCTTCTGCTCACCATTGTTGCGTGATCAAAAATACAGTAAAAAGAGTGAAATATTACAATTTAAAATAAGTATTTTCAGCATCATTACTCCAGTCTTCAGTGTCACATGATCCTTCACAAATCATTCTAATATGATGTATATTACCATCCAAAAGTTTCGAATAAGGAAGATTTAATAGAAAGAAGAAAAAAAGAAAATAATACCTTTGTTTAGTAAAGACACATTAAATTGACCAAATGTGATATAAGTTCCGCACATAAAGCCGCCTGTTAAACGGCTCGCGTTTAACAGGCAAATATTCAAATGATGTCAAAATCCCTGTGTTTGTTGGTCTTCAGTGAAACGTTTTGAAATGTAAATATTTGAGAGAAAACACGTTGTGTATCATTATTTAGTATCTTTTCATAAACTCTTAAAGTGACAGGAGCCTAATATTCCTGCTGCCGTCTGTCAAGTCAAGTGACCTTTATTTATATAGCGCTTTTTAAATAGAGATTGTTTCAAAGCAGCTTTACAGTGGTCACATGAAAACAAAGTTTGTTTTGGCTGAACAGCAACTCTAGTAGAGAAGGGCAATCAATAATATTGATGAATATTAAGTGTTAAGTTTCCCCAACTAAGCAAAGCCAGAGGCGACAGCGGCAAGAAGCAAAACTCCAGCAGGAGACGGAATAAATGAAGAACAGAATCTTTATTTTCATTGTATTTACTTTTACTATCTTTCTCAGTTTGTTTATTTATTATTATTTTAATACTGACGGTTTGCTTGTCTTTTTTGTTGCTATTTTGACCTTTTTATGGCCGCTGAAATGTTGCATAGGCTACAGGACAAATGATCCGCGCTGCCCTGTGTCCAAAACCATGGGCTTCGTCACATAAAGGCTGTTACATGCAGTCCTGGAAGGCCAATTGTCTCATTACTTTATGCATTATAAAAAAAAAAATTGGGATGAAGCGAAAGATACAAAATAATTTGCAATATATACAATATTATGTATGGAAACGACTCGAGGGCAGATTTAATTTAATTTTAATTTATGGATTTGGCAGAAGCTTTTATCCAAAGCGACTTGCATTGCATTCAAGAAACACATTGACATTCTCATCAGTTCTTGCTTTCCCTGAGAATCAAACCCATGACCTTGAGGTTGCAAGCGCCACACTCTCCTGTTTGAGATACAGGAAAGCTATTTATCTCATAAAATAAATATACGATTTATTTTAGCACTACAACAAAAGGGATGAGGTCATTACGCACACCATTTTCTCTGTGAAAGGCCAAATTTTCTCTGGAGACAGCAAAATTCACTTTGTCGATAACAAAACAATGCAAAAAGTTAATGGAAACTTGGCTTGTAATTTTGGCTAATAAACATTCCTGAAATATTAGTACATACACGTTTGAATGTCTGTGTTCATGCGAAGACACACGTCCTTTTGAGGACTCGTGTGAGACGTGTTGTTGTGGTGTGAATGTACCGATAGTGTGTGTGTGTCATCAGATGAATGTGTGTTTGCTCTCAGGGTCCTCCACCCAAACCGGCCCGCCGGCAGGGAGGATGGGCGGAGGAGAGCGCAGGATCCGGGTCTGCCAGGTCAGTAAACGCCTCTAGCTGTCTGAGATGTTCTGCATGTTTCTCTCTACGAGCCCACATCGGATCCTCAAACAAACAAACAGCCCTATAAAGTTATTAAACTGCAATGTTTCAGTCCAGAAAATAGATAAATCACTATTACTCTTTCTATTTCTGAACTTTGTCTGAAACGCTGTATTTTAAGCACTTTAAGATGTATTCCTCATTTGTAAGTCGCTTTGGGTAAAACATTCTGCTAAATGAATTCATGTAAATTAATATTTTGTATTTTTTTAATATATATCAGACAGAAACGTGAGCAAGCATTATGTCTGAGATGTCTTTGCAGCAGTTATTGCAGTATTACAGAGTTGAGCATTTCTAAGTTTTAGATTAGATTAGATTCAACTTTATTGTCATTACACAAGTACAGGTACAAGGCAACGAAATGCAGTAAGTGTGTGTGTTATCATCGTCCTCTTTATTTTTTTATATGTTTTTTCTTCCTTTTCATCAGTTCCATTCTCTTATCTCTCTAATCTCATTTCTTATTTAGCTTTTCATTTCACTGAACTCTGCTCAACATAAAGTGATGTTCTCAGAGTCAGTGGAATGCTTTTTCGGACAGGTTGGAGGAGTAAAGTACAGCAAGCAATGATCCTCAGCCGCCACATGATGGCATCATCTCCTGTTAAATGTGACCAAAATCAGCATTATTGTCACTCCTAATGGCAGCTTTTATTTCAGTAATTCGCCTGTACATTCTAATGTGAGAAAACGGAAACTCTCATGTTTTCATAGGAAGTCTCTGATAAAAATGCTCCTCAAATTCATCAGATTCTGGATGTATAATGTTTTTCAATATTTGGTGTAGAAACCATTTTCCCTCAGAAATTGCTTGTAAATTTCACAAATAATGACAAAGAAACTGCAAATAAACCCATTTTCAAGTAGAAAGACTGAAATAGAATTTTCTCCAATAGTCATTGTTTTATTTACAACCATACGATAATTTTTTTTCATTGAATGAACCCTAAAGTTTGCAGGAGTTATTTTTTCATGCGCATCAAATTTATGCATTAGTTCCAATGTTAAAGTAATAGTGAGCCGCTTGAATCTTGTCAGAATCAACTGCCTGCAGAAGTTAATGTGTCTGTCTCTCTGACATAGTAAATTTATTTACCAAATATGAAGAAGCCGTTCAAAATGAGCGATTCGATCTGATATAAAGAACTCTGCTAATACTTAATTTGAGATATTAGAGACCTCAACGTCTCAATAAATTAAATGTTTACAGTATTTAGTTGGCTAACGTCATATGACACATTAGTCATTTTATAAATACATAGTTAATTTCAATATTTTTGCTCTGCTATATTCTAACATCTATACATCTGTGTTTTAAATGACATGCTTTTGCACGATAATACCTTTCAAAGGTTGTCCACATTCAAAAATTGGGGTCAGTAAGTAAATTGATCAAAAGTGACAGTAAAGGCATTTATAATTTTACAAAAGATTCTATTTCAAATAAATTCTGTTCTTTTGAACTTTCTATTCATCGAAGAATCAGGAATAAATGACACTTTACTATATATTCACATAGAAAACAGCTGTTTTACATTGATATAATATTACACTGTTTTACTGTATTTATGATCTAATAAATTCAGCTTTAATCACAGGAATAAATGACACTTTACTATATATTCACATAGAAAACAGCTGTTTTACATTGATATAATATTACACTGTTTTACTGTATTTATGATCTAATAAATTCAGCTTTAATCACAGGAATAAATGACACTTTACTATATATTCACATAGAAAACAGCTGTTTTACATTGATATAATATTACACTGTTTTACTGTATTTATCATCTAATAAATTCAGCTTTAATCACAGGAATAAATGACACTTTACTATATATTCACATAGAAAACAGCTGTTTTACATTGATATAATATTACACTGTTTTACTGTATTTATGATCTAATAAATTCAGCTTTAATCACAGGAATAAATGACACTTTACTATATATTCACATAGAAAACAGCTGTTTTACACTGATATAATATTACACTGTTTTACTGTATTTATCATCTAATAAATTCAGCTTTAATCACAGGAATAAATAACACTTTACTATATACAGTAGAACCCCGACTTACGAAAATAATCCGTTCCGAGGTTGGCTTCGTAAGTCGGTCATTTCATAAGTCGGTCAGGCTTTTACATGCAAATTGCCTAATTCGTTCCAAGCCCTACGAAAACACCACATTTAATTTTATAATAAAGATATGCTTGTTCAGTATGGTATGACAAGCACATCCCAGCTTCATACTTCTCAATAATCTCCCTTTTCGTCTCCATGGAGAGCATCCTCTTCTTCTCTTTCACTTTCACTTTCATCGTGAAATGAAATGGCAGAGGAACGCTGCTACGCAGAGGCTGGTGAGAGCGATGCTGACCAATAGGAGAGCAGGATGCTGCAGCGAAAGCTAGCGTCAGAGCCGGGAGCAGTGTTGGCAGGTTGGGCGGATTCCCAGCGGGTTTTAAGCTGTAGTTGGGCTGGAGATCTTCAGTCCAATCTGGCAACACTGGCCGGGAGACAGCCAATGGGAGAGCGGGACGATTGGTGCGAGTTTCCGGGTCAGTGGCGCGCGAATTTCAAAACAAAACTCGGAAATCGTCGCCTCGGCCGAGATTTCGTTTTTCGCATTTTGATCATTTTGTCGTTACTCGGGCGAAAAAAACCCCGAAATCTTTTATCGTAGGTTGAACTTTTCGTACGTTGAGAGTTTTTCGTAAGTCTGGGTTCTACTGTATTCACATAGAAAACAGCTTTTTTACACTGATATAATATTACACTGTTTTACTGTATTTATCTAAAAAATTCAGCTTTAATCACAGGAATAAATGACACTTTACTATATATTCACATAGAAAACAGCTGTTTTACACTGATATAATATTACACTGTTTTACTGTATTTATCATCTAATAAATTCAGCTTTAATCACAGGAATAAATGACACTTTACTATATATTCACATAGAAAACAGCTGTTTTACACTGATATAATATTACACTGTTTTACTGTATTTATCTAAAAAATTCAGCTTTAATCACAGGAATAAATGACACTTTACTATATATTCACATAGAAAACAGCTGTTTTACACTGATATAATATTACACTGTTTTACTGTATTTATCTAATAAATTCAGCTTTAATCACAGGAATAAATGACACTTTACTATATATTCACATAGAAAACAGCTGTTTTACACTGATATAATATTACACTGTTTTACTGTATTTATCTAATAAATTCAGCTTTAATCACAGGAATAAATGACACTTTACTATATATTCACATAGAAAACAGCTGTTTTACACTGATATAGTATTACACTGTTTTACTGTATGTATCATCTAATAAATTCAGCTTTAATCACAGGAATAAATGACACTTTACTATATATTCACATAGAAAACAGCTGTTTTAGACTGATATAATATTACACTGTTGTTTATGTATTTTTGATCAAATAAACACAGCCTTGGTGAACCGAAGAGACTTCTTTTAAAACACAATACAAAATTTTGAATGGTCTGTGAATATAATAATAATAATAATAATTCATTACATTTATATAGCGCTTTATCATAGACACTCAAAGCGCATATAAATATGATTATGGTGTCAAATATACTTATACTAGAGAAATGAAAATGCACTTTCAAAAATAAAGGTTCTTTATTGGCATTGAGGTTTCCATAAATAATCCTTATCTTCCATGGAATCTTTCCATTGCACAAAAGTTTGTTTATAGTGAATAAAGGATCTTTAGATTATTAAAATGTTCTGTTAAAAAACGGTTCTGTTAAGAACTGTTCACCTAAAGGTTATTTGGGTAACCTAAACATTTTCTTTCTGTGGTATCACTGCAAAACCGCCTGTTTGAAAGCTTTATTTTTTAAGAATGCATGTTAGCGTGCTTTTCTGATCATATCCGTTGGCTCAGTCAGCGGAGAATGAAGCAAACTCTACACGTCTCTCAGGAAAGGTCAAAGCGTCACTTGCACGTCTGCCAAACTTATCTTGATTCTCTTGGCTGGGAGGTGTTAAAGGGCTTCTCCACGCATTGATTCTCCTTCTAAAACAAAGTAATCGTCCCTTCTGAAGAAGACAAGGACTTTTTCTTCATCTCAATGTCACCCCTCGTGCTCAATCACCGGCGCTCTGTTCCCACTAATCCCACAGCAGAAATCCCGGGATTTGCAGATCTATCACTCCTAATTGACACTAAATGATCTGTCAGTTTATTGATGAACCTTTGAAGCCAAATTGTCACAATGTATGTTATCCTGAGCAACTTTTTCTCGACAGTTTTGCCATGTTTATAGCGCTGCGTTCCTGCGTTTTAATAATGAGAGGACGCGAAAAAACACACAAGTGCCATGTTTGTTATGTTCATGTGACCTTTGTTTCACCCTGAAATGTTAAAGTCTGTTTTGTCTAGTGAAATGTTTATAATTCAAGCACAATTTCACTCAGATGTAGTATTTTCTGCTGTATAATGAGCACAGTGTAATCTCAGGAGCCATTAGGTGGTGCTAAACACCAGCAAAACTCCAGCAGGCTTCCTGTCCTCTCACTGCAAATGCTGGGTTATGCTTTCAACCCAGGCACTGTTGGGTGAGGAGTTTTTACTTTTTGATAGTCATTCTGTTTGTGTAAAAGTGATTTTAAAATGATTTCTGGGTTTAATTTCAAACCCATCATTTTAATCCAGCAATGTAGTAATCTTACACCAAAATTTAGGTACAAATAAACAAGTCTAAAATCAACCCAATTTGGGTCAATATGGGTTGAATAATTGAGCTGTTTTTAATGTGTAAAGCCTGACAGGAAGAACTTTTTATTAAAAAAATTGATTGAGCTGTTTATTGAATGTTTAGTTTCTGTGTGTGTGTGTATATATGTATATGTATATATCACATATCAGGCTTTTATGGCTCATATTGTCTGATATAGTGAGAATATGGAGGAAAAAACTGAGCAGGAATATGCAATTGGCTGCAGATGCTTTTATTTACATGGACGAAAAGATGAAATTCTGATGCTTGTGATGTAAATCAATTAGATCTTTTAAACAGAACAGCAGATACTGACATAAAAGGCATATAAATATCAATATCTGCCAATAATGTGTTAGTAAGATGATATTTAAATGCTTAGTTTTCTGATCAAATCTTTAGTTTTCAAACGTATAATGCAATGCAATTCAATACAATAATAATTGAAAGATGAACAAAAAAACCTTCCTCAAAAATAAATGATTTCTGGATCATCAAGTAAACCGAAGCTGCTTCAGTCCAGTTGAAATATTACTAACAATATGAAAGTTATTGTTGCGTTTGCTTGATAAAATCAGAGCAAATTTGACAGCAGAACGACACGTGAAGCTCGAGCTGAAGCAGGACGTTTCTACAATTACACTAAAAGACTTTTACTGGATAAAAGAGTCCAAACTATCAATCAGACGACAGAAGAACTGCAGGAGATTGTGTGCGACAGCTTTAACAGATCATGTTGATCATTCAGAGCCTGTAGAAATGTGTGTATCAAATATAAAAAAAGTTGCACCTGAAATGAGTCAATGCTGTTTTCCTCAACTATATTCCAAAATGATTCATCACATAAATGCATAAAAACGATTATTTTAAAGGTGATTAATTGCTGTTTCCTCCAGCTGCTGTGGGTTCTAGATGAGAGGATTCGATCGAAGAGCACATTTCTACAGACACAGATACACACACTCCGAGTGATTGAGTGAATTAGACGAGTTGTGATTGTGATGGTTGATTGTTGTACGTTTGATTTGTGATGTCCTCCACAGGTCTGGAAGACGGCTGGCTGCTGAAGAGCTGGAGGAGTGAGTTCACTGCTTTCACTTCCTGCATGATTAGCAACTCAAATCTTAAGAAAAGAACATGTTTGTTTTGCTCCTGATTTAAGGAGGAAATTACAGTCATATTGAAAGTGTCCTTGGTTAATGCAAAACAATCGCTCTGATTAAGAGACGTGAAGGACATCTATAACCTGTGGTTAGGGACTAGATCACTTGAGACCACGAGGACTGGACGACAAACCGAACGATTTAACTGACAATAGAAAACTGTTTGTCCATTAAGTTTCCTAAAGATTGCATTATAACACTTGTTACAAGGAGGTTACACTTTACAACAAAGCCATTCATTAACATACATTTGTTCATTGTTAGTTCACAGTGCATTAAATAATGTTAACAAATGTATTGGTAAATGTTGAGATTAACATTAACCAAGATTAATACATGCTGTATAATTCATTCTATTCATTCTTAGTTCGTTAACTAATGGTAAAAAATGAAACCTTATTGTAAAGTGGTACTACAACTTTAAATGTAATTATGTAAGTGTGTGTGAGTGTGTTTTGTTCATGGATGGAGTATTCGTTCCTGTTTAACATGATGTCTCTCCCCGTGTCTGAAGCCGTCGACTGAGGCCACAAACCCCAGAGGGCTCTGACAATGAAAGCGGTGAGTATAGTGATTCCCCGGAGCTCTGGTTCACTTCAAACACATTTACTCCACCATGAACACTGCCTTATGAAACTCAAACAGGGCTGGAGCGAATGGCTGCTAATTTATTGTACGACATTCCAGAAGGGTGCTGGATAAAGAAGCTTATTCATTGAGCTTCCAGCTGCTGTGATTCGATAAATTATTACACATTATTTCATGACATACACCAGCGGCAAACACACTTACATTAGGCTTAAAAGACCTGATAGATGGAGGCTCAGAAACGTGCTCTTCAGGCCAAAAAACAAGCAAAGAGATACTGGATGCACTGTAAAGAGAAAAAAAGTCAAGTGGACTTAAAAATGTAAGTTATTTCAACTTGAATTACATTAAACTGTCAAACAAATGACCTGCATCTTGTTTAGCTTATAACAATTTATTTTGACGAGTTAAAGCAATGTAAAAACACACGATGAGGTCATAACTTATTGATCATATCATTTTTAGTGTACAGCTGCCAGAATATACGTTAAACTGCTTTCAAATGCATCAACAATAGACATTTGACAAGAAAAAATAAATCATTCGATTTAGGAATTCAATACAAGATTTAGAAATTAGTGTCCAAATGTCAACAAATTGACCAGCTTAATGTACTGTTTTATTTCAGCTAATTGCATTTGGTTTAATACTAAAATAACTCAAACTAAATAAACTGCTAAAACTTAAAATAAAACCTAAATAGACTTTTTTTTTTTACAAAACAACATGACAGAATGAGTACATTTCAAATAAACAGAGAATATAAAAAAACAATAATTCAGAAACTGTAATGGTATATTAAATGCATATGAAACTCATACCTAGTTTGCTGGCATCAGTCTTAAAACAGCACACTGATCTCTGGACATCCTTCGTGTTAAAGTTGCCTGAACTCATGAATAAATAAGAGAATAATGTGGACATGACACTCGACTTTATGATAGAATCAGCATCAAAAAGCAGTTTCTGCTACACGTCAGTGTCGATTCCCTCTCGACCTTGTGTCACAGGTCGTATCGTGACCTCATTAAAAAAAACGTTGTTTTCTCCCGCCACTTAATCATGGCGCTTGCATAGCAAGAGCTTCTCCTCTCCGCGCTTCACATTGAACTCAGGCAGGATTGTGTCGACGGTGCATTATTCGGCGAGACGCAGGGAGGGGCGGAAAAGTTCAAATCCAGCCGACTGTTTGTGGAGGCTGGACACAGAGGCTTTTTGATGTCATTGCTCTAAGACCATTAAATTTGACTGCGGGTCCGCGGGGGCCCGAATCTGCTGAACGCGCTGCTTTAGAAATGAGGGGACAGTGTCACCTCGCGCTCATGAATATGAAGCAGCGCTCGTGCTCGCCTGCATTTATTTGTATATCAGGAACACAGATGAATCTTGTCAGCGACTAAACGAGGCTGGCATTTTTAATTAGGTTTAATTAAAAATGAGAGAAAAGGAAGAAGTTATCAATGTAGGATAACGGGGCTTGTTATGAGGGTCAGGGAGATGAATTGAACGTGACTTTTGTGACAGGATTCAGAAATGCAGGCGAGGATGAATTAAAAATGACCACATTTATCTGCTTGAGCTGCTGTGGAGGGATCATGGCTTCTGTTCCCATGGGTTCTGTTCTTTTGAGATCCTAAGGTAATCCCAGAATGCATGAGCTCAGTGAAAAAAGCTAATACCAGATGGCGGTAAGCAATAGAAATGATTAGAATTATTCATTGGATTTATTCATACCGATAACTGTTCACTTAAAATCATTCAGTGAAGTGAAGAAAAAAGAAATGTTTTGAAAGACTTCTCTTCTGCTTTTATTTGACCAAAAATACATGAATTTAAAATAGTGAATATATAGTAAAGTGTCATTTATTCCTGTGATTAAAGCTGAATTTTCATCTTCAGTGTCACATGATCCTTCACAATTCATTCTAATTCTGATGATTTGATGCTCGAGAATCATTTCTGATTATTATTCATGTTGAAAACGGTTGTGCTGCTTCAAATTTTTACGGATACATTTAATTTTTTTAGGATTCTTTGATGAACTGAACGTTCAAAAGAGCAGCATTTATTTTGAACCGAATCTTTTATAAACGTCTTTACTGTCACTTTTGAGTAAGAGATCATTTGTGCCAAACCGCTTTCAAAATGTCAACAATAAAGCCACTCGTCTGTTCGGGTGCATTCAAGTATCATGCCATTTCTGATTATTTGAACGTCCGATGAATAACTGAATGTCTTTTATAGGCCGTTTACACTGACCAGTGGTTACATCATAGCTTTCACCTGATAAACGGAGGCTGAACATGTTAAGAACCTTAACCTTAGCGTGAACCTTAAGAGTTATATAATGTAACTAGATATATAATGTTTCTACATTTAGAAAAAGTGGGGTTCGCCCTTTGTGCAATGGTTGCCACAGTGTTGGTTTAAAGTTACTGACTTGTTTTAACTACTTGTTGGCATGTTGTGCTGTGGTCACTAGTTCTTGGTAGGTGGATCTTTATTCTGATCACAGTAGTGATATTCTGTTCTGTTGAAGTAAATCAGTTCTTTCGATTTCTTCTTTCTTTTTCACAGTGATCACTTAATAAAGTAGAATCACACTCATCCTCAAGAACTCGCTTGATTTGAGGAATCATTCATGAGCACAAACGCTCAACTTTACGACTTTCTCAACAGTGCTAATTCACATTTGTTAGTAATATTTTATTAATGAAAGTTGTTACAAGGTGTTATTAATTCAAGGTGTAATTAAATGTTATTAAAACTGCCTGAATGTGTGAAGGCAATATTTTAAGCACTTTTAACCCTATAAAGCCTACTATTTATTTTTTTGTACATGTGTTGCATTGCATTATATGTTTGAAAACTACAGAGCTTTGAAAAACTGAGCATTTAAATACCATCTTACATCTTACTCATTTTTGGCAGATATTGATTATTTATATGCATTTTATGCAAGTATATCTGCTATAAAGGTCTCATTAATTTACATCACAAGCATCAGAATTTCATCTTACGTTTTATCCATTTTAATATCAGAATCTGCAGCAAATTACATAGTTTTGGTCCTGTGAATAGAATTGACGTGATTTATCAAATTTGATACTTCGCTAAACACATAAGCAAACGTTAACTTTTTTTTAATGTTTGTCTAAACTGATCCATTTAAAAGAAAAAATCTGACTGTTATTAATGTTTAATGTTACAGTGTTTGTTAATGAAAGGTCATGAAAGATATAGTGTTGCCCACTTTTAATCACTTGTTGTATTTGGATAAAAGCGTCTGAAAAATGAGTAAAAGGAATGTTTGTTTTATAGTTGTAGTCTAGAAACACTGGGCAGCACATTTGTCGTGCCATTTTTTTTTTTTTACTTTTCCACTTTACGTGGAGAAGGTGACAAGTTTTGTTCTGAATTTATTAACAAAACTTTTCCTTATAAAAAAAGCCCTACTTTCTTCCATTTAAAGCACTGTCAAACTGCATGACAGTGATTTTGGGAACGTGCGCACACTCGCGGCACACCTGAACGCACTCCAGCAAAAGTCTGTCCAAAAAGAGGAGAAGGGCTGTGAAAGTTTGTCCTTCTTTGGGAGCGATGCCACGCTCTGTCCTGTCGAGTTTTGCCAATTAAAGCGGGTTCCCACTGTTCTGGGCAGCGGGCACGTGGCTCTTGGCACCGTGGCTCCTGCCAGGCCGCGCCGTGACTTCCGACCCCACACAGATGGGCTCGCAGGCAGGCCTGCGCGCCTGGAGCCCGGCCCGGCCCGGCCCGAATGGACACGGAGGTCGCCGCTCTGGCCTGAAGGGTCCTGAGGGTGGCCGCCGCTGACAGGGCCCAAATGCTCGGCGCCGGGATGAGTGCGAGTGTGTGTCGGTTTCTGGGGAGCCCCTGGCCGGAGCGCCGCCTCACAGCGGGAAGAGATACTGTCTTGATCACTGAATATTCATGGCCGCCTGGTCGCCGTGACAGGGGGGCAGCGTGGAAGAGGATGTCAGTGCGAGAGTGAGAGAAACGCAGAGAGGAGGGAGGAAATCATACGCCAGTTCTCACACAATATAAACAGAGCCGCGCCGAGGAGACAGACAGCATCTGTGATGATTGGAGGGATTGTGGGAAATGCTGCAACTCACAGTAACACCCAGCATATGGCCGCACGCATCTCGAGAAAAACTTTGTAGCTGGATCACATGGGCAGTTTAAGCCCATAATCAGGCTCAGAGATTAACAAAATTGGCTCTGGCGAGTAAATAAACCAAGACTGTAACAAGTCGATATTTGCTTCTGTAAACTAGCAGTGATGTTAGCTAGTGGAAAGACCCGTTCACACCGAGAGCGTTAGCTATCGTTGCATCCGCACCAAAGTACAATAACGTTCTGTGTGATGCAGTTTTGCCATTTTCTGTCTCTGTAAGTAACCGGATTGGATGTCATCGTTCATCATTTAGTTCATTTGTGTCGTTATCGTTATAATAGTGGTGTGGATTCTGTATAGTTATCGCCTTTGCTGTGAACAGGTTTTAAATAGTAGAATGAATGACTGAGCTTATCAGAAAGCTTATCAGATAGATGTATTTATAGTTCAGAATTGATATAGATTTGTTTATAGTTGGCTACAAATAACACAAAAGAACCTTGTTTCCATGCAAAAGCTTTCTTTAAAGGGAGAATCCACCCAGAAATGAAAGTTCTCTCATGATTTACTCATCCTCATGCCGGCCCAGGCATTCGACAAATAATCCGTCTCTGTTAGTCGAATATTATGAAAGTGGATGGGAACCTCAAAGTTTAAAACCACACAAAGCGAACACATTAGTTATCCACACAACCCCAGTTGATGAACCAGTACACACTGTAAAGTTTCAAGAGTGCCAACCACATTTAAATACAGGAGTGAATCCCCTAAATTATCATTCTGTGTTTGTATGAAACACGACTTGCTTCCCAAGTTGTGATGCCTGGTAATCATAGCAAAATTCTGACGTCTCACTATTCGTGACTAATATTACAGTGACAAAAACAGTTTCAACTAAACCACAGTCTAGAGGCGTTGTGTTGTTTTATGTTAAGGCTGATGGGTAGATCGCAGAAGTGTTGCCATATCCACTTTTTCTTTGCATTTTTTTGCTTGTTCTGGGCTCATAAAGCGATCATGTTTATGGAGTTATTAAAGTGTGCAGGTATTTTCAATATAAAGCATTTGGATTTATTTTCAGTTTGGGCTGGTTCTTGTTTGCTGTAGTGTATGGTTTCACTCTCGTAAATAGCCATCACTCCTGAAGAGTGTGTGTGTGTGTGTGTGTGTGTGTGTGTGTGTGTGTGTGTGTGTGTGTGTGTGTGTGTGTGTGTGTGTGTGTGTGTGTGTGAGAACTGGCCACTGAATTTAGCTACAGCGTGTATGTGGCCAATGTGTCTGAAGCGAAAGATTTGGTGTGTGTGTGTGTAAATAATATTTCTCACTTTTATAGCAATATCTTCCGGCTAACAGTCATTGCATTCATGCCTTTTTTGCTTAAGAAATATTGATTCATTAACTTGAACAGATTACCGTTTTTTACGGTTTTTTGATTCGTCAGCTTTAAGGCTCCTGTCTACGTGTGCCGGTATTATAGAGACTAACAGAGATGAATTATCTTGTGTTCATAAGAAGAAAGTAAATCAGACATCTGGGAGTAAACAATGAGAGAATTTTTGGGTCTTTAAGAATCTATATTACAGGTCTTGTTAGAGATCAGTGGAATATGCATTTCTTTTTCTAGACATCCCAGTGATTCCAGACCTGGAGGAAGTTCAAGAGGAAGATCTCACCATGCAGATCGCTGCTCCACCCAGGTATCAAACTATCCAAACGATACTCATCATCTAGAAAATATCATACATTTTCATATGGCTCACATGCCCACAAACAATAGTGACATTGTCCTGAAACATGTCCAGTTGAGTGTAATGTTTGAGCATTTTACAGAGAAACCTAAAGTTGACCGATTATGCCCTTTTTCACTCTTGATGAACACCTTGCTTGAGTGTTGATTGTTTTCCCCATATTCTCAATTATTGCTGCTCGTCTCTTCCCAGTCTGTCAGAAAAGCTCTGTTTAGTTCCTGTCTCTATGAAGCTCCTCCTACTGAAATACACAATGTGCTCTGATTGGTCGGCTGAATCAGTGTGTTGTGATTGGTCGAGCTCTGAGCGTATTTGGGGAAATGTCCTGTCCTTTACCATAACCAACAGATCAACCCACTAATAACTAACTCAAGGACCCCCAAATATGAAGATCACCTTATTAAAATATAAAGGCCACTGTTTATTTTCATGTATGCAGACCAATTTATTCTCTTTTTTGAAAATAATAAACAACATAATATGCAAGTTAACCTTTTTTGGGTAAAAATAATTGGTTTTATATTGCACTGTACTAAAGCCCAAAAAATTATTAAAATATTATCTGGAAAACATTAACTTAATATAAACAAGAAACAAGAAGATAAACATTTTATTTGCATAGCACTTTTCACAATAAATATCTTTCCAGATCAGCTTTCCAGATAATTTTCTGACAAAAGAACAAGTACAAATAAATCAGCTAATCTTGCATAATTAATCTTGCTCATTTAGAGCCGTCACTGAATAAAATAATCACAGTTAGTCTCTGATTTCTGAGTTGCCTTAAGAAAGCTGGCGATTGCCCTAAACATATTCAATTAATATCTTAAGTTAGTGTTAAAGGTGAAATAGTTTTAGGATGTCTAGTGTGTGATGATTTGTCATAATTTCATAATTTTCAAAGAATGTCACCTGGTTGTCTATCAGCAATCTAGTCTTTAAGATGATGTAACCAGACATCAGAGTGTGTTTCAAACTCTCTCTTGTCTTCAGCATCCAGGTGAACAGGGTCATGACCTACAGAGACCTGGACAACGACCTCATGAAGTTTTCTGCTTTTCAGACCCTGGTGAGACACTCAATCTCCCCATCATTCCTGAGATTCTGAACCCTTCCTGTCCTACAGCATCTGTGTTGTGGCCACTTGCTGACCTGGCATTATATTGCACAGCTGCACTATTTTCAGGAACTCTTTGCCTAATGTTTTGCTTGTATTTTATTTTTCCCAGGATGGAGAGATTGACCTGAAGTTGCTCACGAAGGTTTTAGCCCCGGAGCAGGAGGTGAGAGAGGTGAGAGTCTTTCTAGGGTGCATGACGTTCTTCTGTCTAACATAAAATAATATATTTTAAAGCATCTTCACTCTTTTAAACACATTATTTTGAATCATTATGGTTTATTTTTCTAATGTGTTTTGTCCCTTATGTTCACCAAGGTTGCATTTATTTGATCAAAAACACAGTCAAATCATTAATATTGGAAAATATTATTACATTTTAAACAAACTATTTCTTATGTGAATATTTTGTGAAATGTCATTTATTCCTGTGATTAAAGCTGTATTTTCAGCATCATTACTGCAGTCTTCAGTGTCACATGATCCTTCACTAATCATTATCGTATGATGATTTGCTCCTTGATTATTATAAATTATTACTGGTGCTCAATTATTAATAATTGTTTTTATGTCAATGTTGAAAACCGTTTTTTCCTGTGATGCATTTCGTTTTTTTCAGGATTCTTTAATGAATAGAAAGAACCAAATAGAATCTTTTTGAACAATGGAATGCCTTTACCGTCACTTTTGGTCAATTCTTGCATTCTTGATTAATAACAGTATTAAAAAGAAATCTTGCCTCAAACGTTTGACTGGTAATGTATCACAATTTCCACAAAAAGCTCATGCAGCACAACTGTTTTCAACAATGATAATAATCATAAATGTTTCTTGACCATCAAATCATCATATGATAATGATTTGTAAAGGATCATGTGATACTGAAAACGGCTGTTTTACATTGATATAATATTACACTGTTTTACTGTATTTATCATCTAATAAATTCAGCTTTAATAACAGGAATTATAATTTACTATACATTCACATAGAAAACGTCTCAGGTTACGTATGTAACCATAGTTCCCTGAAGAGGGAACGAGACGCTGCGTCGAAAGCTTTGGGGAATACTTGGACGCTGTCTTGCGAAGCACAATATGTAAACTTCCGTCGACTGAGTGTGAGTGACGGTCACAGGTCGGTGACGTCACAAACCAGATGATAAGACTGGGGACTGCTTTGGGGAAAGATATACGATATGCCACCTCAGTGACGAAGGCCGACGAGTGTCTCTTAGCTCACTACAAGAGGACCCGTGTTCCCGGAGCGGAGTTGAGGTCAAGCTGGTAAAACCTCAGGAAGGTATGCGGACCAACCGGAGGACCAACCTGCCGCATCACAAACATCAGACAAGGACACACCTGATATAAGGGCCTTAGAGGCAGCCACGATCTGGCCCCATTGGGGGTCCCAAAACAGACAAACAACTGGTCAGACTTACGCCAAGGGGCAGACCTGTGGACGCAGAGACCTTGTTTTTGAATTCCTGGTCCTGGTCACCGAAGGGGGGAGGGCAGAAGGCCTGCAGTACTATAGGCCTGGCCACGTGAGTGGGCACTTTAGGCACATAGCCTGATCTGGGATGGAGGAAGGCTTTTACCATCCCAGCTGCAAACTCAGGGCATGAAGGAGCTACAGAAAGAGCCTGTAGATCCCCAACTCTCTTTAGCGATGTAATGGCTAATAAGAACAAAGTCTCCAAAGTGAGGAATTTTAGAGGAACCTCATCCAAGATAGGGGAGCGCCCGTCTCAGCCCCCGCCGACAGATCCATTTGCGAGCCCCATGACCTAGATCTCTGCAGCGCCTCAGCTGCTGCGGGACCCGAGCCCTGGGGAACGCGAGCCTGGTCGGTCTCAGTGTCAAACACCGCCAGGCTCACGAGCGCTGACCTAACATGCTCCGCTCCCAGACAGACTACACATAACAAGTGCGAGTCTCCCCCCCCCCCCGAGAGATAGCGAGGGCAAGGAGTGTTTGAATGTCTGATTCGCCATAATAATATTAATATATATATGAGGTCCCTGTTTTTTAAACTAGATAGGGAATTCTCTTTCAAAATTGCCAGCTCAATACACACACACTCTCTCACACTGTGCTTGCGAAGACAACTAAGCTGCATGCACCGGCTTCCGGCGCGTCTTTTTTCACCTGGTTCGTGACGTCACCGACCTGCGACCATCACTCACACTCAGTCGACAGAAGTTTACATATTGTGCTTCACGAGACAGCGTCCAAGTATTCCCCAAAGCGTTCGACGCAGCACGAGTTCCCTTGTAAGAAAACAGCTGTTTTACATTGATATAATATTACACTGTTTTACTGTATTTATCATCTAATAAATTCAGCTTTAATCACAGGAATAAATGACACTTTACTATATATTCACAAAGAAAACAGCTGTTTTACATTGATATAATATTACACTGTTTTACTGTATTTATCATCTAATAAATTCAGCTTTAATCACAGGAATAAATGACACTTTACTATATATTCACATAGAAAACAGCTGTTTTACATTGGAATAATATTTCACAATATTACTGTTTTAGAAGAAGACAAAAACAGTAAAAACTTTTGATTGGTGGCATATGCATTGACAGTTCATTAAGGACCATAGAAACTTTCCAAATGAAAAAGAAAAAAAAAGCACTAGTCTTTTCAGGTCAAACTCAGGTCAGTTGAATATAGTGCATGGAAGTCATGTAATCTACTTTCTTGATCATTGTATTGTTTTTCATCCTTCTTTGAGCCTGACAGACATGCTCACTGTGAACTGCTGTATATAATCACATTGTCTTTAGTGTGTGTAACAGTTCACATTGAGCATAAGATGCATTCATTTTTTAAATGTATTTCCTTTTTGTGTTTCTAGGCATGAGTGTAAGTAAATTATGACTTTTTAAGTGTCCTTTTAACGCTTCTTCCCAACCTCTTTCTCTTAATGATGTTCCTATGATGGGTTTTCATGGTTTTCAGGAGGATGTTGGTTGGGATTGGGATCATCTGTTCACTGAAGTCTCTTCTGAACTCCAGACAGAATGGGATCAAGGAGAGCAAGATGAGCAGTCGCCACTTCCTGTGGCCTGAGGAGGGACAAGCAGCATGGTTACATTTACACTCGTGTGTTCAGATATTGTTCATATTGAATGTGTTTCTTGACGATGTCTTTGCCGGTGACGTCACACGACTTTACGCTGTGTGTGTTTCTTATTAAGGTTAACCTTGCAAAACCCAGAAACATTGCTTTTCTTAACTCGATCAATCTGGAGACATTTGTCACCGTTTGTAGTATCTGGAAAAAGCGTAAATCCAAGGTTAATGAGTGGGTAAACTGAAATCCAGTTGATTAAGTTAAAATGAACTTTGCTCATCCGAGCAAGCCGGCCTTATCATTATTGACCAGACCATCGACCGTGAACAAAATGTCCGATTCTCAGCTATTTCAAACACGGTGAGCTTAATTCCTGTTGCTTTTATCATGCCTTGTTTGTTGGTTAACATGATAACGCATTTCTTTTCGAAATGTATCAAATTTCACTCTTTGAAAACTGTATATTTCTTATAAAATTATCCATAAACTAATAATTCATTTATCTTTTTGTCTGTGAAATATTTTAATGGTCATGCTCAATATTTTTGAGCCTTTATGATGTTAAGTGTATATATATCTTGTATATTAAGTATCCCGAATATATTTTCTATATTATGTATTTGTCTTTAAATGGATTAAAAGGTTAAAAGAGGAACCGTTGTTTTGACCAGTAGATTACATTTTAAAGTGAGCTGAAATATTAAGATGAAAAACTTAAATGAAAATTAGAAATGTTGCTTTAGAAATGAAAATAAAGTTCTTAAGTACTAAAATGACTGAAACTTAAAAATGAATGAACGAGAAATAGAAATATTTAAATAATAACATTTCTAAAACTTAAACATCAAAATAAAAGCTAATTCAGAATACTGTAATAGTATGTAAATAACAGTGACAGTAACAGTAACACTGGTTGCCATATGTCAATCATTTTGACATGGTGTCGAATTCATGGGAGCCCCAATCACCTCTGATATTTTGAGAAAAGGCCAGTGAAAATTGGTGAATGATATTTGCATGCGTTTAAAAGTATTTGTTCTTCAAAACTGAGCAAAGTGTCTTCTTTACACAAGCTCATTGTCATTTGCCTCATTGAGAAGGTGTTACGGCGCAGTACAGCGGTCTCTCTCCATGCCACACACGGATAAGTGCAGAGAGAGCTTCCCCAGGGCATTTCAGTGATCTGAAAGAGCAAGAATCCTCTAAAAGAGCAAGTACAGATAGAGAGTGTCTTTTTAAAGATGCTTTTCTGCCTGTGTGTTTCTGGGTGAGGTCGATACCTCTCATCCTCGGACACCAAGGTCTTTGTCTCACGTGTTGGGGTTGCACCCACACTGAGACGGCGTTCGTGAATGTTTAATTTCCTCACTGCGAGAACATCGGTACGTGGTAACATTGCGATCGCAACTCTCTTTTCTAGTGCAAGGAGGTGCTTCTACAATGCACAAGTCCGAGGCTGAATGCTTGGGGTTTGGTAACTCAGCCTTTGCTTGCTCGTGCCATCGGAATCCTGCACCCTGTCCTGAGCGTCTGCGGTTGGATGAAGAGCTGTTGAAGTCGTGGAGGGCACCTTTTAATGCACGGTCCCGCTTTGTAGGCTTTTCCTCACTAACCTTTACGATGGGGCTGCCAGGGGGTGGATGGAGGTCTGTCAGGTGCAATTGCTGTGCATTTATGTTCACAAAACACCGCAACCTGCCTTCCTATACTCTCATCCAGGGCCTGTAAGTTTACTAGTTTACTTCCCCTCTAACGGCTTACAGTTCTGCTGGACTAGCTTCATCTGCCTTGAAGGCATCGGTCATCCTGCAAGTCCAATACACTTAAAGATCTGTATGAGGATAGGCCTGAGCAGGGATTGAAACTGCATTTGATAATCCAGGCGATGTCCACTATGATGATCCATGAGCAGAATCTGAACATTGAGAGCGCCGGCAAAATTTGCTTTCTTAACGCCCCCTTCTATCAGGATAGCCTCTTCTGTGAGGATACTGTTGAGGACTTTGCCCAGCCATTCTTGGTGATAAAGAAGCAGACCAAGGCAATTAAACATGTCCTACGCAATTCCATGCAAATCCTCTGCCACTTTCAGGATGCTAAGGGCCTGCACTCGTCTGGGGAGTGGAGACTCCATCCCAGGTGGTTCACCAGATTTGGTGTCGATTTGGCAAAGCTCAGGTAGACCGGTTTGCTCCCCAGGAATGGCCCTGTTGCCCGCTGTGGTATTCCCTGACCGAGACCCCGTCTTCACATGCCCCGCTGGTGCATAGCTGGACCTAGCAACTCTGTGTGTCCCCCAGTGCGTGTGGTTGCACAGACTTTCAGTCAGGGAGGATGGAGAACAGGTCCTGTTGGTTGCATTCTACTGGCTCACCTGGACTGAGGTGGAGTCTGTTCGCAAACTGGTATTCTTCCCGAGGGGAACACGCTTGGAGATGTGCAGTCGGATTAGTGCTCTCCTTCCTACAAGAGAGGTTGGTGGGCCGGCTCTACTCTTCCACCCTGAAAAGTGTATACATGTCCACTGGTCTCTAGGGAAGCATGACCTGATCATCAGGATCCATAAGGCAGAGGCAAATCCTCCTAGTGCCTTATTACCACATGGGATGTCTCGGTTAGAGTTGAATCCTCCATTCTCTGATGGACGGGACGAGACGTGGTGTCCCGCTGACACAACTGAAATGCCTGCTGATATGAAACATCTTGTTCCCTCCATCAGCAAACAGTGGTTACAACAGTAACCAATGTGTGTTAATACATTGTTTTTCACTATAAATGAACACATTACAAACATTTTTAAATTATGACAAATTAACAAGTTAAATTATTGAAACGTTAATTGATGTCAGTTGGAACTGATTCACAAAAAATCAAGCTTACTTTATTAGCATTTCAATACTTTTAAAGTGACTGTTGTTTATACTCAAGATAAAATAGAGATCATAACCCATTTTGAGTGAAACAAGATGTTCAAGCAGAATTCAATTAGAAAAATATGTAGCATGTACTTGATTTTGTCCTTTGATGAATTGACTCTGATAGGTGATGGTAAAATAAGAGAGACTGATGAAATTCTTCAGTTGAAATGGAAAATCGTTTTAGAGGCGGAGCAAGAATTGCTTTTTGATGAAAGATTATAAAGGCAGACAATTTTTTCTGAAATATTTCAAAATGCTGCTGAAGAAAGAAATGCATATAGGTTAGGAAAGACATGAGGGTGAACTTATATTCATAATGTGAGGAAGGATCATTTTAGGAAACATGATGGCCGAAAAGAAAGCACATTATAACTGTCACGATTTTTCTTAATTTTATATTGCCAGTGAAATATATATTGCTTAAGGTATTAAGGGTTATTATCGTTTACTAAAACTATAAAAATGTACTTGAAATAACAAACATCTCTAAAATAAAATTTGTGTGTGTGTATTGTACGTTCGTCATAAAATTATTCATAATCAGTAATTAATTATTTACCTTTGTCTATGTTTTTTTTTAACTTTTAATAACACTGTGTGAAACATGCCATTTTCACAAAACTAAAACATTTATATTATATATTAATTTTAAATGGAGCTAAATAAAATATAAACCATAGATGAAAAATAAACATGTTTAGAACATTTAGTACAGCAATTAACAAATAAATTAAAGTTAAAATCCCCAAAATGTAAATATAAAAATAAGAGCTAATTCAAAATTCTATAATAGTATATAAATATATAAAGTAACACTGTATTTACACAAAGTTTTTCCTCTGTGTTAAACACAATTATTGTCATTAATTAAAATTAAAACCATAAAGTTTGAAATAAACATGAACTAAAATAAAATCAATTTTAAAGAACTTAAACTTACTTTATTTCAGAGAACGAGTAATACAATTCTCATTTTCCTTTCATTTAAGTTGAAGTACAAAAATAACTAAAACTAAATAACATAAAACTTAATAAACACTAAATATTTAAAATAAAACAAAAACATAACAACATTGAAACTAGCTCAGTATTAAAACAAAAAATATAAAAGTAAAATATAATTCAAGACATTAACAAAAGCGCTAATAGTATATGAACGATACTAAAATAACTGGCTCAAGGTCTAACAACTTTCAAGCATGATGCAAGATTCAGACCTGTGATGTATATGAATACACAAAAGTGTGCGCACACACACACACACACACACACACACACACACACACTTGCTGTACTTTGTTTTTCTG
Organism: Rhodeus uyekii; assembly: GCA_037043235.1. Classification (NCBI taxonomy): domain Eukaryota; kingdom Metazoa; phylum Chordata; class Actinopteri; order Cypriniformes; family Acheilognathidae; genus Rhodeus; species Rhodeus uyekii. Next base: position 1,280,246 of record JAWRVZ010000157.1, on the reverse strand, counting down.
TCTCTCTGCTCACATGAGCTTTTTTGGGCTCTTTTAATGAATTCTGCCCATATGCCCCGAGCAGCTGCCGCGATGCCCCTTCCTCCCCCACCCGCCGAGCTGTGAAGTGCCCATCCATGTACAGACAACCTCTAGCTGTCTCTCTCAGGGATGGCAGCGCCCACCGCCGCTCGCTGGCACCGTGCGCACAGCCAGTTTAGGAGGCGGCCGCTCAGATTAAAGCCCTGTGATAGCGGGTAACTGACC
>JAWRVZ010000157.1:1270000-1275000 GCA_037043235.1 Rhodeus uyekii | reverse complement strand
ACCGTCTGTCCCGCTGCCGCTGGCAATAAAGCGGGATGGATAGGAGACGCGCTTACATGTGAGAGCATGTGGAGGTCAGGGCCGTGTGCTTGATGTGGACGCATATAGGGTTGCAAGTCAAGAGATCAGAACGGCATCATCTACAAGTCATATTGGATGAGAGCCTGATGTACTGTGAAGAGTTGATAGAACAGCTGACAGGGAACGTTCTGGAAGGGTTCTCTCAGTTATGAACAAATGTTCTTCCAGAAACGTTAATTGAATGTTCGTTCAATGCTATCTGGCTGTTAATAATGTTCTCAAAATGCAAGCACAAAAACATAAATTTTTTTCTGAAACAAACTCAAGTTTCTATCAAAGTTATGAAGAAACGTTCTTCCTGTAACGTTAATAGAACGTTTGCTCAGTATCCGGTCTTTTAGACATCCTTCATCAAAAAAAATTCTGTTGTTACTTGATTCAAAACAAGTAACGTTCCTTTAACGTTTTGACATTAACTAAGAAAAAACGTTTATATTCCATTTTTCTCCCAGTAACGTTAATAGAACGTTTGTTCAACGCTATCAGGCTGTTAATAATGTTCTCAAAACGCAAGCACAAAACATTTTTAATTTTTTCTGAAACGTACTGGCAGGTTTCTCTCAAAGTTATGAACAAACGTTCTTCCAGAAACATTAATAGAACATTTGCTCAGTTTTATTGACGTCTTTCTTGGAATTTTTTTCTGAAATGGTTAGTTTCGTCTAACGTTTTATTTTATTTTAAACGTTGTTACTTGATTCAAAACGTTCAGAGAACATTCACAAGTAACGTTCCCATAATGTTAAAATGGAATGTTCCCTTAATGTTTGGACATTAACCAAGAAATGTTTTTTTTAAACATTTAAAATAATTGGTTTTGAACATTCAGATGTATGTACACACACAAACTTTTATGTTAGATGTTATTAATTGCGATTAATCAATTTGACAGCAATAACATTTTTTAAATCAAATTTTGCACTTATTAACTTTAGAATGAACATTTGATGAAACTAAGATAAACAATAAACATTTTGTTGAACAAGGAAGTTGAACAAAGGTCAATAAATGATTAACAGTTAGTTCTGGTTAACTAACGCATTAACTAATGTTAACAAACGAGCCATCTGCTGTTTTAAGTCGCCCCAAAAATGGGCTCAATTTCAATGCTGTAATTTCAATTTGTTTTGCATTCAGTAGTTCCCTTTAAAATAAGTTTGTCTGACTAGATGGAAGTTTTGTGCACTTTGTGTGACGGCTGTCTAGCAGACGGCGCCTGTAGTCTGACATGTCTGAGAGCTTTGACTGGCGTTCTGTCCGGTCTGAAGTGAAGCATGAGGTTGATCACACACACCTGCTGCAGTTCAGCTCGACTCACACACACACACCAGCTTCCTCTGGCATCTGCGGCCACTGCCATTCTCCTTCCTGTGTGTCAAGCCTCTCCTCCTTCCCGGCTTCCGGGGTCGGCCGCTCCATCTGTCCAGAGCCGGCGGGGGTCCGGGCAGCCCTACAGAGGCGTGCTGAGAGGGTCCCGGACCCTTGTGGTGCGTCTGCCGGGGTCTCTCTGTGTTCCTCTAAATCCAAACACTTCCATCGTGAGATTCCGGTGCCAGCTGGCCGGACTCGCCTCCTAAAACCAGCGAGGTAACGTCCACCTCCACGTCTGCTTCAGCTGTCTATCCCTCAAAACTCACCCATGGATTTCACTGATCGAGATATCCTTTTGTCTGAGCCACTTCATCAAGTGAAATGTTTCTGATTTCAAATCAAGTGCCAAAAAACTCATTTCATTGACTTTTGTTTTATCAGAGCCGCGTGATCTTGTGACCTGAGAATGATGAGTTACTGTATGTAAGATCTGCCACATTAGAAAGGAAAAAGACATGCTTTTAAATCAATATTATGACTAAGAGATACTCATAATTATGACAAAAAGTCACAATTATGTAAAAATATTGAAATGACAAGTGATAACGTTAAAACTATTTGCCAGAAAGGAAATTATAACAAAGTTAAAAGTCACAATAATTTGAAACCCATTACTGCTACCTAAGAGAAAAAAAGCATGCTTCGGTAAATCACGACAATGACATAAAATTAGAAATTACGAGATAACGTCAGAATTATGACATAATAAGTTAAAAGGACAAGAAAAGTCAAAATTATGAAAAGTGAATTATGATAGTGTCAAAAAATTATGACAAAAAGTCAAAATTATTTAAAAAAAAACATTTTTAAATGTGTTTTTAACCTAAATCTTTCACTTATTCAAACCATTTCCAGAAAGCTTTATTTCGGTTGTTAAAAAAGTGCAGTTTATGTTTTGATCCTCTTGGTTCATTTTAGCCGTAGTTTCTAGATAGTTTTTACTGTTTATTAACATTAATATCACAATAAACAGTGACTTCAGACTCAATCAAACAGTTTTACAGTTTCCACTTATTGTTAAACTGCAGATTTTACGGCAACATTTTTTTAACAGTTTTTTATAATGGCATTTTTTACAGTGTAGGACTAGACGAAACATTCACAGTGATTTATTATGAATATTGAATATTGTAAACAGTGATTTAGCTGGTAATATGACCACAGAAAATCATCAAAATAGTCATTTTTAATCCACATTGTGTCACCTGTGCACTTCCTGTTAAATATAAGTCATTTGTCACTTCCTGTCTGTCGTGTCAATATTTCACTTCCTGTGTGTAAGGTTAGTTGTAACTTCCTGTCGGGTGTGTCATGTTTCACTTCCAGGTGTCTTTTGTGTATCACCCTGTGCCCTATCTGCACCGTTTGGGTTTGGTTTACATGTATTTATGAATAATTTTAGTTCTTATTATATTAGCTACTTTTAACATGTAGAATAATGGCATTGTAAAATACAATGTTACCAAAATACCTGCATGTCAATAAATAATTTCTGTAATTTTCTAATTTCACTGTTTCACCCTTACACCGACCCACACCACTAAACCTGTCCTAATCTCACCCGTATCCACCTCAAACAGCAGCACGGGTGCAAGAACATTGAACTGAACATTTTAAGTTGAAGACGCTGAATATAAAGTGTGACATTTTATTTGACTATTACATCCAGTCGTACTGAAAATGACTCAATAAGTCAGCTTCTACATGTATTCCTTCCACTGCCTCCCTCTGAAAGAGTCTCTCTGGAGCTTTATCTCTGTCTGGACCCTCTCACGCTTTGTCAGGACAGCAGGGGTCCGTCCAGAGAGGTAACATGAAGACAGACCGGCGGGAGTGTCGTGTTCGTGAGCTCTCAGAGCGAGAGTGTGTTTATGTGTACTCTGACTCTTCGCCCCGGAATCTGCCCCCCTCCACCGGTCCGTCCCACACTGAATTACTCTTATCTGGGGATCGAGGGCTGTTCTTGTGTGCTTCCTATAGACGGCATTGTAAAGGCATCATGTTCACAATTCCAATGATGTTCCAAAAGACAGGCAGCAACGTCATTCTGCCTTACAATCAAAATAGTAAATGCAATGGAAAAAACAGTATTTTACCTCTACTTTTATATGTAATGCATCTTGCAACAACTCAAAAGAGGGGTATGATTTATTGGTCCACATCATTATTGTTTTAATAATCTTCTTCTCCCTCTGTCAGCATCTCTTCTCTGATGAGGAGGGTGGGGCAATAATCTGTCACTCACATGAGATCCACCAATAGCAAACCACAACCATCCAATCAATTCCCCACAGACTCAATCAAGCCCCGCCCTACATTTGTTCTTGTTCCTGAAGCGATTCACTCACATATACGGAGCAATAGGGAAGACGAACTTCTGTTTCATGCTGACTGTAACTAAATAATAAATGCAACATGCAAACATGCAACTTTTGTGGAAAAGCCAATCCTGTAATGCACAAAATCCATCTATGAAGTTTATTTTAAACATGTCAAATCAGTGCAAATTAAAAAGTATCAAAAAATTCGCAAAAAACAGTTGCTGACTGAAATTAAATACAGTCGACTTGGATGTCAAGAAACAAACTTAAATGACATTAAACACTTTTTTTTAAATGAGTTGAATCTTGAATCTTGTATAGTTTGAAAAAGATATAACTGTTAGCTATGCAGAGCGGTGTGCGATGCGGGGTGATACGCAGAAGCAGATCTGCAGAAGTCTTAAACTTTATTCACATAAAATGAAAACAAAACACTTTCAATAGGAAACCAAAGCGGCACATCCACTTGTGCAAAAACCTGGAAGAGGGGAACACAGAGAAACGATCCACACGTAGAGACGACATAACAACAACATTCAACGATCGACAAGGACATAGGAATACGAGAGGGCATATATTGACAAACACAGGATTGGGAACAGCTGACGAGACTTGGGCAGTGATTAGACACAGACTGGAGCGTACAGGACCTGGAAGATACATAAAGGGACCTGGAACACGGACAAGACCGTGACTAACAAGATGAAAATAGTTATTTTGATGAGTTAGGCAATGTAAAAACATACTTTGTCAACAACATATAGTTATGATATAATTATCTGTAATTTTATGGATATTAGATTAATGTAACTTCCCTAGTGAAATCAATGGTTTTTGATCCACCATTAAGATTAGCAGTTAATAAATATGTGTTTTGGTTATGAAGTCGTCACCTGCAGACACAACGGTCAGTTTCCTGAGATTGACCCTTATACTGGAATCCTTCCTTTGAACAGTCAAATAAATAGTTTTTCTTTTTTTGGACTTTTGTTCGGCTCACCTTATTGACATTACCAAGGACGAATGTGTGGAGAGATTTATTCCAGCATTCACGTCTGATCTCCTCTCACGTCCGTCAACATCATCTGCTCGTCGAATCAAATTACTGATATTTCTAGTTTCCTCCCTGTCAGTAATTTCATATTCGTCCTGAAAGTCAATCTGCCTGCAAATGTACATTTGTATCAATGGAGAAATGAAGAGGACTGTGGAGATAAATGATGCCGA
>JAWRVZ010000157.1:1162500-1265000 GCA_037043235.1 Rhodeus uyekii | reverse complement strand
CACACAGACACACGCACACACACACATGCACACGCACACACAGACACACGCACGCACACACACACACAAACACAGACACTCACACAAGAACCGAGAATGAAGGAGAGCACAGGGTATAATTACGTGACACCCAAATATGTACACGCACACACACACATACACGCACACACACGCACACATACACTCACACACAAACACAGAGCATTATTCTACTCATTATCATCAACATCAACAATCTCTTCATATTCTTAATGATTTTATTTTGTCTTGTCTATGAGATTGAAATACTCTTAAAATGAAAAAAATAAAAATAATAATAAAACAATTAACTGGGATGCAACATTTTATGACATATGAAGTCTTAATTGTAAGCACTGTTTGTGTGATGTTTAGATCTGCCACATGAGTAATGACACAGTTGTCTTCTGCTTTAAACTTGTTTCATATGAACTTTGCAACATTCATGCGGTTACTGAATTGAATCTAAAACACTACAGAAATAAATTTAACTCGACTTAACACAACAAAATACTCATATCAGATCACAGTACATTCTCTGATCTCACACAGTTCTGCTTCCCAGTGAAATGTCTTGATTTTTAGACATTTAGATGTTCTTACTGGAAAAAGAGAGCGAAACGAGACATATATGAGCAAAAACATTGACCCTTCACAGATGAAGCAAATATTGTTGATAGTCCACATATTAAGGTCGATTAGTTCGTCAGCAAACAACCTGTTCTCGTAATCTGAGTTGGATGCAGGAGAAAAGGGCAGGAATAAAGATCCCAGCGACTTTGACAAGGGCCAGATTGCCACTGCAAGGCGACTGAAAGGCAAGGCGTGTTGTTGCTCCTGGTCAGCAGTGGTGAGGAGGGACAAACCACTGAGTGTCGGGAGCCCAAGGCTCAGCGGTGCACGAGGACAACCAAAACTATCCCATCTGGTTCGAGCAAACAGAATCTCTACTGTGGCACAAAGTCACACATATTTTTTATGATGGTTAAGGGAGGAAAGTGTCACATCGGGAGCAAGAGCGAAACTGGAGCTTGAAGCAGTGGGAGAAGGTTGCTGGTCTGATGAGTCCCGTTTTCTTCTACATCACACGGACGGCCGTATATGTGTGTGCCGTTTACATGGGGAAGTGACGGCACCAGGATCACTGTGGGATGATGACAAACCCGTGGAGAGAGTTTGATGCTCTGGACAAACTTCTGCTGGGAAGCCCTGTGTCCGGACATTCATGTGGAGATAAATGTGGCATGTGTCACCTACCTAAACATTGTTGCAGATCAAGTACAGCCCTGCGTGACAGCGGTGTTCCCTGGTGGAAGTGGCTCTTTCAGTAGGATGCTGCCCACTGACACAATGCACATTGTTCAGGAATGGTTTGAGGAACTTAATGAAGAGTTCAATGTGTTGCCCTGGCCTCCAAATTCCCTGGATCTCAATATCTCAATCCCTGATGTGCTGGTGCAGCAAGTTCACGGCGGCTCCACGTCTCAACCTACAGGACATGAAGAACCTGCTGCAAGAGACCACAGGACGCCTTCAGGGCTCTTGTAAAGTCCAGGCCTCCGCGGTGGGTTGGCGCTGTTTTGGCAGCACGCAGAGGACCAACAGCATGTTAGGGAGGTGGTCATAATGTTTTGGCTCATTGGTGTATATGTTACAGTATATTCATGTTTTCCTGCTTTCAGCATTGACTGAAGAATACATATCTAAATAAATGAATAAAAATATTATTTTATAATATTGGCCTCCAAATTCCCCAGATCCCAATCCAGCTGCTCATCAGTGGGATCAGGACATGAAGAACCTGCTGCTAGAGACCACAGGACGCCTTCAGGGCTCTCGTAGAGTCCAGCTCTCGGTGGGTCGGCGCACATTAGGCAGGTGGTCGGGATGTTTTGGCTCATTGGTGTATATGTTTGCTATAGAATGGAGAATCTCGCGCACCATCTGATCGGGTGAAACAGACCGTGAAGCCAAGCAAACATGAAGAAAACGATTTGTCAAGCGCAGCTCTTCCTTAACGTGTCACAGATGGGATGGTTTGTGAGACGGTCCTGTTGGGCGTGTGACGGGCCCCAGGCCCCTTCCCCCCGCAGAACGAAGACCCCTGCCTGTTTTTTGATTTAATTAAAGGGAAGAGGGCGCATCAATTTCATTGGCAGTGCAGGAGATGACAGCACACAAATTGAACGCGCGCGCCTCGGTCGGGAGGAGGAGGGAGGAGGGAGGAGGGAGGGCAGCGCTCATCATTAACACTGAACACAATCCTGTGTGCCATGTAACAAGATTAGAAACATTATTATCATCCTCCCGTACACACACGTCCACACACCGAACGGGACAGACTGAAGTCATTTGTAACACAAAAGTAGAGTAAAGAGAGGTTACCACACGCTAAACAACACATCTGGACGAGAAATCAGGAAATGCTTCACTGTTCTCGTGCCGTATGACAATATCTGCATATCACAAACATGCTTAAATATGTAACACTTTTTTCAATGTAATATAAAATAAAAAATCTCTTTTCAACTTTTTTCAATAAATGTTTATGCATCTTTCCCTTCAAATAAATTACACTGTTTATTAATGGATAATAATGCAATTATCTTAGCTTACGATGATTTATGAAAAGTGTGTGTAGTAACACGTTACTAATAACAGTAAATTATGCATTCAATTATGCAACTCTAAAACGAACCTTAACCTGAGAGTGTTTATTTAGTGTTACTCAGTACTTAAATAAAGTGTAACTAATGTATTATTACACTCATTATGAATACCTTGATAATGCATTGACAGACATTTTTTAGCGTTTCAATGCTTTTGGTAACACTTTACTTGAAGCCTTAATATATAATGCATTATACATTTATATAATTATGCCTTGTATGATCTCAAGAATACATGTAACCACAGTTATGACGCATTATAATACTGATCTATTCAATTTTACACCTTTAGGAAGCATAATACATTAACACATGACAAACAACCAACTTCAAAAATTTGCAAATATCATGATGCATTTGAACTTATAGAAAGATACAATGCATTATAACATACATTATGCAAATCTTTATGCATTATACATAACGGGTTGAAGTTAATTGCTTCCAAGCTTTTCTCGTGGCCTCAGACTCTCATGCTGTTGCATCATCAGAGTCGAGTAAGTGAAACATTGTTTAAATGGATCATTTCATCCTATATTTGTGTATGCTAATGCCAACTTGAATTCATCTTATTTAGTGTTGCTTTAGATGTAATATCCAGATGAAGATGTGTGATTGACCTTGAGTAATGTGGTAAAACTCATTTAAGTCTGGCTTACATCATAACATTTAGAGAAGTGAGGATATATTTTATTAGTTCTTCCCTTAAATTTAATACAGAATCTTATAAAACGGCATTGAAACAGCAGTCTGAGTGCGAATCATATCATTTCCTACAAGTCTCCTCATAAACCTTCCAATATTCCAAATGAATGACGTTTTTATGACACAAACAGGCTTTTTACTTCTTCCAAACAAAGTCACAAGCTTTCTCTGATAAACTACTGACAACTTTATGTCCTGTAGAACTAAAGGGAGTGTGAAAAAAAGCAGGAAATAAAGCGGATCAGAGGGTGTTTACTCTCATCAGGTGTCGCTGAAACACACACTGGGTCTGTGGGTATTTTCCTGATGTGACGCAGTGAAGGTGTGATGCATGTGAAATGAGATATCTGAACAAACAGATGGATATATCTATATATCTATCCATCTATCTATCTATCTATCTATCTATCTATCTATCTATCATTGAAATACATATTTACTGAGGAACTTGTGTATGAATGTGCAGTTGAGAAACGACATGGATGGATGCACTGATATACTGTTCAGTTTGTACGATTTTTTTATTTTTTTATAATAAACAGAATAATTTGTAATCACAAATGTTTCTTGAGCAGCAAATCATCATATTATAATGATTTCTGATGAATCATGCGACACTGAAGACTGAAGAAAATTCAGCGTTGATCACAGGAATCAATAATTGATTCATCATTCTAATATGATGATTTGGTGCTCAAGAAACATTTATGATTATTATTAATGTTGAAAACAAGTGGAAATCCATTTTAATTTTCATGACTCTTTGATGAACAGAATATACAATCTTGTGTAGCATTATAAACGTCTTTACTGTCACTTTTGACCAATTGAATGCGTCCCTGCTGAATTAAAGCATTAATTTCTGTCAAAACCCCCAAAAATGTTTAGCATGCATCAAACAGGCAGTTCAGGACACAATTCATTTTCAACGAGTAGATGCAAAACAGCAGTGAATGCCATAAAGAAGAGAGCGATTTGTTGTGTTTTATAAAAAAAAAATCCCTTTCAGCATGAGAACGCCAAAGCAGCTTTATGCAGATGTTATAGACATCTGTGAAATGCACTTGAATACGAGTGACCTCAAACCTGACAGATATGGATCAGAAATATTATATTTCATGGGGCCTATAAAAGCAGCGTTGATCATGCTGACAGGAAACATTTACAAAGTAGAGAAAGGTGTACGGTAAGATCAAGTGTTCGGCAGTGTGTGTGAGCGATAACAGCGATACATGACACTCATTTTTGGTGTTTTCTCTCCACACACACACAGGTATTGTATGCTTATTATTCTTAACAAAAAAACTGTGCTGAAATCACATCTGTGTACTTCTGTTTGAGTGGCTAGCGGAGCTGCTGCTGCTTCTGCTGTCTATGTAAGGAGCAGACGGCAGAGGGATTGCTCAAAGTTGTGCATAAAAGATTACTGGAGTACATTTCACAAGAAAATACTTGCTGTTTTTTTGTAATATAATTAGTCACTCATAATGATGATTAGCCGTGTTGGGGACGCTTTTGACAGTCTTGTGCTACAATAGTGCGCTACTCCTTAAAGGAGTAACTAATTATGTTAGTTTTTATGAAAAGTAATCTGTTGCATTACTTTCTCTCAGCTGGGCGAGGAACACTCTCTTCCAGGGTTTACCGCAGTAATGCATTCATCATCATGGCCTATATAACATACATCCTCATTTAAAAAGAAAAATGATATTCTAAGCACTTCCCCGACTCCTAGAGCTATTACATTACATACTGTACTAGTCTTTTCTTGAACGTTTAAAGTAATGAGTTTTGTTACTTGTTTTGTGCTATTTAATGCACATTGTGACTACATTATGAAGAAGATATAACTTTTAAATGATAAAGTCCAGTCAGCTTTATTTCTGTAGCCCTTTCATTTCAGCTAAAAGCAGAAGACAATAGTGTTATTATCCAGCAATTTATGCAAATCCTGAACTAACTTAATATGTGCAATAATATTACACTGAGCATGCGTTACTCCAACACTAATAATCAGTGTCTTAATTATTGAAATCGAAAAACACTTTATTTCACTCTGTTCTTGTTACACATGTACTTACTATAATTACTGTACAATCATTTATGCATAAACATTTACCAAACCCTAAACCCCATATAACCCTAACCGTGTAGTTAATAAATATTACTCAGTACTTAATGCATACTTACAGTGTAAAATGGATGACTTAAAACAAGTGTAACTAGGTTTGTCTTGAGCCATTTTTTTGGCCTTTGAATTTTGTCTGTGAAGATTTCATGCAGTGATCTTTTTGTTAATATTTGTGCAAATTATTTCAACTCAAACCTTACACCAAATGTTTTCAGTGAACTTTAGCTCAACTGCACACAGTCAATAGTTTGTTACAAACACTTACTGTACAAAACGCTCTTCACAGTTTAAAATCGTCTGTAAGCAAACCTCGCTGCATGAAGTTGAATGCTTTGCATGAACACGCCGTCCTGAGCATCGAGTGCTCTCGTAACATTGTAAAGATCAGTGGTTGTGGAGGCAGACAGGGCATCTGAAGCAGCGTGGCGGGGAAATGTGGGACTGAATGGAGCGCGCCGGTGTAGAGCCGCTTGGCTTTGATTTGTTGTGAAGACAGCAGCAGCGAGACGCGCCCGACTCCAGGCTTTTCCCAGCATGCCCGTGGAGAGTGACACTTCCTCTGCCGTCTGAAGACGTGCGCTGAAGCCGTGCCAGCAGATCTCAGCGCCAGCCTGACATTCATCAGCAGCGAGCAGCGGGAACACACTCCACCTGCGCCTGTGTGTGTGTGTGTGTGTTTGAGTTCACATGCTGCCACAGTGTGAAGGTAATGATGTAATTGAGCGCTCATATGCATCCGTGTTTACTGTCTATCCTGTATCTCTGTGCTCGACTCCAAGGCCCTCCATTGACTACAACAATATTCAAAGGCCATGCGATTTTTCCTCATTTGTTCATGATTTACTGAATTACAAATATTTTTTAAATATTTTTGACTCAATTTTAAAGAACCCTCTATACCAAACAGGTTCTAAATATGAAGGAACCTTTCATATAAGACTGTGGAGTTTTACGATTTTATTCATTAATTTATATGACTTTTACAGGTTTAGAAATCACTCTTTTAAAATTAGACTGCCTCATATGTGCAGATTTTTCAGTTCTTTAAAAGAAGAAATAAAACATTTGAAATGGTAATTTTTAAATAAAAATTTGAGGCCCTATTGGAAGTTTGGCCACTGGTTGAGAACCACTGCATTAAACATGATTCATCTTTCCTTTAATAAATATCTGATAATAATATAGTCAGGGACTTGTGGCTTGGCTGTATTAAAGCTGTAGCGTATCATTTCAAACTAAATGACAAAATAAGGACTGTTTTCAGCACATTCAGTCAAAGAGGAATACATATCTTATACATATAAATAGACTTTCAATATCTTCAGTAAGAGACATCTGGGCAAAATAAAATCGAACACAAACATTCTATTTCATGAACTTTACACTTTACACAGAGCCAGCATAGCAGAACTGCAACGGTTGTATGAATCAATTAAATTAATTGAATAATTAACATTTGAATTTTTACTAATTTAACAGTAGCTGAGAAAACCCAGTTTTCAAATCAAAATTTCATAAATGGTGCAAAACATTTCTATTTTATTTCAGATATTTTCTGAGCTTTTCATCATTATTCATCTCATTGATATATCTAGTGTATCTAGTGAATATCTACTGAAACGTATCAACTTTATTTCACTGTATCCTGGTATCATTTTCCCAACACATTTGAATGTTGAATTATGTTGTTCAGTTACTTATATATATATATATATATATATATATATATATATATATATGTAACTCAAATTTGCCAGCGATGCAATTTTGCAACATTTTTCCAAATTATACCCTGATGTTAATTTAGCTACTGGACTACTGGACCGCTTTAACATCCTTATTTACCATTGACCCTTCAATCTAAATCCACATGCCAAATCAGAAGTCAGTCTTCTGTTTAAAAGGACCAGGTGTAATGTTTGTCTTTTCTCTGCTGATTTTGGAAAAATACAGAAACGTAGACATTTAGACAATCAAACAGAGCTGAGAGTGCTATATTCTTATTCAATATCTCACAGCTTGGGTATTTAACTTAATAAAGCAAAAGGAACTGGAATGTATAGAGATTCTGAATTCTGCAGAAATCTCCAGAGCTCTGAAACCGAGTTTGTGTGGCTCTGGCTATTAGTCAGTAAGACAACACAGAAAATACTCGGTTTCCTTGTGATTGTATTGATGTCTACAAACAAACAGACTCTTCACCTCTAAACAGAACGGCCGCGTCTGATCTAACGGCCTGAGATGTGCCCTAAACACAAGTGATTGGAAAATTACAGGGACTTTGTTAAGTCTCTCCAGTGACTCAGAGCTGTGTTTGTGGAGGCAGAGAGCTGGAGCTGAGGCTTCTGGGTAATCTGGCAGATGTGGGAAAGCACTGTGATTGTCTTCCAATCACTTCAAGAGAACCGTGGTCATCACACTATGAGCAAAACTTCCCGACTGAGAGAATGCGGGCTGATTTTAGCACAAGGGATGATAAAAGTGGTAGAAAAGAAAGTTCAGTGGGGTTCTACATAGAAGTACGTTTACAAGCTGTTTAATTGAAACTAAATCCATAAAATGATCACAAAGGCAGTAAGAGGCACCTGAATAAGCCTTTAAGGTTACATATAGTACCTTTTCATCTAATGAAATCTCGTTAGCTTTATTTCAAAATAAGGACGATTTGTTGCATTTTTGTCTTAGTTTGGTTAATTTTAAAACTTACCAAAATGTGTTTATGCTAGTCACATGTGAGTAAAACTGCGCTCTGCGTACGTTCCTCTGTATTATCCATCCACATGGAAATTACGCAACTTTTTAAAATGAAGCAGCGCTCCTTGGATTTTAACCTGCTAATGCTAACGATGGTAATGCTCACTCACAGAATAAGACACTACTGCATTTTATATAACACATTTCTCGCTTGGTTTGTTGGTCAGTTGGGTAGGATTCTGACTTTAACCGAATCAGGTCAACACCATCTCGTTCGGGCGATATCTGAACATTGTTACACCCCTATTTTTCACACTGAGCACATTTGTGAATCCGAATGTGATTATTTCAAACCACAACCGCGTTGGCCTTGTTTCACACTTGATAAACTTCGACAAATTGAGATAGATTTAATGAGTTTATCAAGAAACGATAAACTCAATGGATAGAATTCTATCTGCCTCACAAACATGCATGGCGTATGATAGAAAATAGGTCACTATCGGCCTGATCTTTTTATTTAGTTGTCTCTATTATGTGCAGCAGAGTGTCACGTTTGATGAAGGGGATGAGACAAGGATTCAATATGCAAAAGAGAATGGGGATTTAACAAACAAAAATAAAACAGAACAAAAACCACCCCGAGGGGGAAAACAAGACTCGACTAGAAAAACAAGTCAGGGTTGACACGAACTCGAACAAGACTAGAACACGACTGAACACTGGACTAACAACACCAAATGTACAGCCATGAAACGATGACAAAACAGCACAACACAGCAAACACAGGGAGAATAAATCTATACGGGAGGAACGGTAATTGATTGGGAAACAGCTGGGGCAAATCAAAGTTAAGCAGGGAAACAAGGTGGGAGAGTTACACATTGACGAGACATGAACATGCAGCCAATGCGGACGCGCATCGCTGCATGTTCACAAAACACACAGACAGCACAAAGCTGTAACCAAACTGCGCGTGACACGAAAACACAACATAAAAGCACGCGGCTGATATAAACACAATACGCGTGCTCACAACACTGCACACAGACCCGAGAGAACCCACTCACAAAACATAGAGTAGAGCACACGGAAACTAGGAACCACTCGGCTCACGCGCTCATGACAAGGACGAACACACGGGTCTAGACAAGAATAGACAGACAGAATAGAATAGACTATAGACAACTAGACAAGAAACTAGATCGGACACTATAACCTGCACACAAGACGTAACACAGACAAGCGTGCACGCGACTCGAACACTCGAAGCCGCGCAGACATACACACACACACACAACTCGAGACATTACGGTAGTGTCAGTGTAAGAAATTACTCGACCGAATGTGGCAGAACCCTGACACAGAGATTATCTGATTATCTATACAGTAGAACCCCGACTTACGAAACGCTCTACGTACGAAAAGTTCGACATACGATAAAAGATTTCGGGGGTTTTTCTGCCAGAGTTACGACAAAATGATCGAGATGCGAATAAAGAAATCTCGGCGAGGCGACGATTTCCGAGTTTTGTTTTGATATTCGTGCTGATTTTGGTTCGGGTTGGATGATGGCTACAGTTTGTCCGGTCAGAACAATGAAGTCTCACTCAGGGAATGATCCAAAACTGGTATTTATTAAAGGTGCATAGATCGATAAAACCTCAACGATTGGCACTAATTCCCTGTATTTCACTCAATTAACTATATACAATCTTCAGCCGATCTCTGTCAGTCACTTCCTGAACTCCGAGGGAAAGATTGGAATAGTCCATTTCGCACTGAATGACAGGGATGGCTGGAATAGTCCATGTAAGAAGGGGAACACTTTTTACAATCCTGCTCTCCTATTGGTCAGCATCGCTCCCACCAGCCTCTTCTATTATAAACTTTTTTCTAATCAGTAACCATGGATGTGAAGATTGTTGCTGAAGTCAAATGGAAGAAGAGGGTGCTATTTATTGAGTCGAAAAGGGAGATTATTGAGAAGTACAAAGCTGTGATGCGCTTCATCCCATGCTGAATATGGTGTTTTTGTAGAGCTTGGATCGAATTAGGCAATTAACATGTAAAAGCCTGACCGACATACGAAAAGTTCGACATACGAAACCAACCTCGGAATGGATTAATTTCGTAAGTTGGGGTTCTACTGTATACATTATTCAAACTTTAGTAATTTCAGATGTGAAATGCAGTCACATTTGCCTGCTGTGACTCATTGATTGGTGTAATTTTCTGTAAAGCATCATGAGTAATGTTGATTGTTACCACAAATTCAGCTGTTAAACACAAGGTGAAATTATGCAAATGAATGGCTTCAAATAAGCATATATCAACCTTGTAGCTCACAAAAGATCTTTTAAGGTTTATTAAAAATCAATTACGCTATGGAGAAAATTAGTGAAGTTTTGATTTACTGAAGCGATTGTTTCACTCTAAGTATTCTGAAATCATACGTGAGGAACATCTGGTTTGGTGTTCCACTGAAGATGAATGTCGTACAGGTTTGAAACATGAGAGTGATGTTTTATCACAGAAGTGAATATTAGTAACGGTCAGTTAATCCATTAGTTTGTAAACAAAAGTAATTTCTGGAGTTAAAGTGGGCTGGTTTCAGTAATTGCAGGTTGTGTCTTTAAACATCAGCACAGTAATTTCAGATTTGTACTTGGGTCTTGATCAGGGCTATAGCTGTTCTCCAGGGATAAAAATACCTGTTGCGTGCTGTTGATGGTAATTACGGCCGTCTCTCATAGAGCCTGAGAGCTGTGACTTCTGTCTTTGATTGCTGCTCTGGATCCTTCAGTTCTGCTGTCCATTAAATCTTGATTGGTCCTCTCTCCCCCTCTCTCTCTCTGTTTCTGTCAGTGTGTGTGAGAGAGTGTCTGTTTGTGTGTTTTTGTGTATGAGTGTCTCTCTGTGTGTGTGAGAGTGTGAGCATCTTAGTGTCTGTGTGTATGAGTCTCTCTCTCTCGCTCACTTTCTCTCTCTCTCTCTGTGTGTGTGTGTGTGTGTGTGTGTGAGAGAGAGAGTGTTTGAAAGTGTAAGAGAGTGGTGTGTGTGTTCAGCAGCAATTTTAGTCACTTTGAAAGATTTATATATTTTTAAGCTTTTTATTTTTATTTATAAATTATAAAGCATTTATTAACATGCATGTATTTAAATTAATTTAAATACACCATGAAAGCAAAATTAACCATCTTTATTTTGATAGAACATTGCAGTGTTTAGCGTAAATGATTTATCGGTGCACATCATTATTGTTTTAATAATCTTGAATCAGAATATCCTCCCCTCCCTGTTACAGCATCGCTTTTCTTCTCTCATAAATAAAAATCTGCAAGTTGAAATCTCAATTTAATAAATTAATAATATTTGTAATAAGTTAATCTCTTAAAAATATTACACAATGTGTTTTTTTGTATGCCATTTATAGTGAAACTGAGTGAAACGCTTCACGAACAAGAACAAATGTAGGCTCTTTTCGTTTTCAGAGAAAACTATAGATCTATAAATCTATAAATCATTTATAATAAGCAGTGCAATATTCCACAATATCCATTGTCAATTTTAATATCATGGGTATTTTAAAACCTTTAAAAAAATCACCCTTCCAAAAAGGCACCCGTCATACAGACCGTTTGTGTACAGCCCACTTATAGCATGTGTGTGGACCATCATCACAGCTGTGATCTCACACACACACACACAGAACCCCAACCGCTCCCTATCTTTATCGCCTTGCCTCTTCCTCCTCCTGGCCCTCTGCCTGCTCCGCCGCTAACCCCTGTGTTCGCAAATCACCGCTTCCCGTGTCAGCAGGTAAATTGTTTTGTCCTCCCGTTCCCCGCTTTCATTACCTTGTGTAAATTAAGCGATATGTCGTCCACCGGCGCGAGTCGCCGCACCCCGCGCCGCCACGCCAAAATCACGAGATTTGGCATAATAAATGAAGACAAACTGGCGCAGGCACTGCTCCTTCTCCTCGCCGACTCGCTTTCATTATTCGCTTAACTCGCCGGAGAAAATGACTTAACCCTGACCCGAGCATTACGTCCCATATTCACTCCAGATAAAAGCCTTTTTACGGCAGGCTCCCCACAATTTATATTCCGCCAAGGAGGCCGCTTCTCCCTGTCACTTTTCCAATCTCAGGCCCCCTCAACACACGTCATTAAACTTGTCGTTCCTTCCTGTATTTGTCCATCAGTCCTTTCCTTTTACATAAAAGGTGGCAGCATTATTCTGGGCTTTGATGGCGCCCACTCATTTTTTTCCCCGCCGCGGGATGTTTGATTGGAAGAAATATAGCCCGAGCGGTGGCTCTATCTCCTCTCCGCTCTGCTGCCAGAATCCGACGCTTGATGAAATAGTGTTCCTTTAGCAAGAATAATAAAAACAGACTTCTGCATTACAGGCCCAGAGCCCACAGGAACGAGAAAACCCCAATCTCTGCTCAGCCCTGACGGGTTTTTATAGTCATACGGGCAGATAAATGGAAAGCGAGAGTGCAGTGGAGATGCGATGCAGAGATGCTCGGGATTCCTCTCTGTTGTTTAACATAAAAGCATCTGTTACAGTGGGTGGAGAGAAGAGAAGAAGAAGAAGAAGATAGTTATGATTTTCTTGGTACTCAAAGCACTTTACATATGCAAGGAGGCGGGGGGGGGGGGGGATTTCCTCAGCCTCCACCAATGTGCAGCACCACTTGGATCCACACACCAGCTTATTGGTGGAGAAGAAGATGGAGCGATGAAGCCAATCAATGTACGAGGATGATTAAGGCCATGACGGACCAATAAATGATAAACTATAATACTTGCTAAGTATAAACTCATTAAACTAGCAGTTTACTGAGAATATATTTCAAAGTGTGCTTTCATAAACAAAAACATATACTATAAGTATTAAAAGAGTAAACTACTAGCACACTTATAAGTTCACTTGTAGTACAAATGCAGTACAGATGAGAAACATAGTTGTGAACTGCGCTTAAATTTTCAAGATTTATAGTACACTTTACTCTTAAGCATACTTTTTACATTAAGAAGTGGGCCAATTTAATCCCAAGCAGTATTGAAATAGTACACTTACAAGTATACTACTAGTACACTGATATTAGTATACTTAAAAATATACTTGAACATTACTTAAGTATACTTCATAAAATTAACTTGACTTCTTTTTCATAAAGGTATTCCATGCCCCATTCAATCCTTTTTATTGAAACTTCAATTTTGTAAAAAAAATTTTACTTTCTCAAGAAGTTCTCTGCCAAACGTGTCAGGTTACACATGTAACAATGGTTCACGGAGAATAGGGAACGAGATGGTGTGGCCCCTAGGGGTCGCTATGGGGAATGCTTCCGGCATTACTGGTGTTTGAAGTCTAAACACGACAATAAATTTGACATTGTCATGGGGCAGCCTATGACGTCACCACTCGTGCAACCGTAGGTATAAAAGGGCACCTTTGCAATACGTCATCCACTTCTTTTCTGAATGATACGTATGCAGCAAAAGGGATTCTCAGAGAACCATGGTTATATGTGTATCCTGAGACATTCCCTTTCGAAAGGGAACTCGTGCTGTGTCCCCCGCGGGTTGCTTGGGGAACAGAATACCCATGCCTCCATGCTGAAGGGACGAGTGCCCTACTGACTGAGCTAAGTCAAAGGTGCACAAGCAATGATCATAGAGTGGAACTTCTCAGGAATGGAGGGTTCAGCAGGATGACTCCAAAGCCAAACTAGACTTATATTCTTGACAGTGTCTAAGGTCCTAACATTCAGAACTTGGGTTTAAGGTAGCCCTGACGAGCGGAGGCCTCAAAAAGGGAGGCCTAGGCAACACTCTAACCTATAGGCTATACCAAGAAATCTTAAAAGAGATAAGCTCAGTCTACTGGCTCACAAATCTCGGCAGAGTGGAGGCCTTAATACTTTGACTCTCATAACGAAAGGAGGCCTAAGAACACTCCACACTTAAGGTAAGTAGTCAGAGAGGCTCCATGAGCGACTAACAACCAGGCATACTACACTACTGCCTTGAGTGGAGAACTAACAATGCTCCATGCTCAAGACAGCTTAGAAGACATTAGCCGAGCTTTAAAAGTGTCCACCAGTGTCCCACACTCAGAATATCTTGTAAGGAGGCTTCATTGCTATCTCCCAATTGCTATCCTAGAGGAGCTCTGGGGAGCGGAGGCCTCAATAAAGAGACAAATCCCTCTATCAACAGGAGGCCTGACGACGCTTGCAACAGCCAAGGATGCTCACAGTAAAACTAACAACTTAACAAACCTTAGCCACTCTAGGTGCAGAGGTCTCAGGATGATGACTCTCAAATTCAGACGAGACCAAACAATGCCCTACTCTCAGGATATCTGAAAAGGACTTTGCAATTGCTCTTCTAAACTTGCAGTTGTTCTAGCAGAGCTCTTGAGGAGCAGAGGCCTCAATATGCTAATTCTCTAGTGAGACGAGTTGCTCACAGTTTTTGTACGGAAGTGACCACCTGCCAGGCCGATCTTGGAGGATGGAGGCTTAAGGAGGCCTAGCTACATCCAAAGCTTGTCAGGGAAGCCAAAAGACATATCTGGAGCTCAGGCCAAACTAGTTTCACCAGAGGAGGCTCAAGACGGAGCCTACAACTCAAATCCCAAATCTGACTGCCAGAACAGAGGCCTCAATAAGCTGACTCTTACAAGAGGAGTCTTAATTATGTTCTATACCCAAGACAGCTCCAAGGAGGCTCAAAGATGCCAAAAACATCACAAGACCAGCTTCAGGACCAGATTTTTAGCACCCCACCTGACATAGCCAGGGAATGGAGGGAGGGAAAAGGTAAGGTGGCAAATGTTAATTAACTCCGAAATGCTGTCTGCGTTTATTTTCACTTCACTCTTGTTTCCTCCCTTTGGCTTCACGCCTCCTTCATGATCTTCATTTCATGTGTGTCATCTGGTGTCAGAAAATGGACACGGATGCACACACTGCCTGAATGACTTAGCGCCAGTGCTAACCACGAATAAGCCTTGTTTAGAACACGTTCAAACAAACAGGTATCCTGAAGACGAGAAAGAGGATCACATATTGCACAGGCACCCTTTTATACCCTTTTATACTTCCGGTCGCACCGGTAATGATGTCATAAGCTGCCGCCTGACAATCAAGTTCATTGTGGTGATTAGACTCATGCCTCAAACACCAGTTAGCAGGTGCAAGAT
The DNA here is from genome assembly GCA_037043235.1 of Rhodeus uyekii. Classification (NCBI taxonomy): domain Eukaryota; kingdom Metazoa; phylum Chordata; class Actinopteri; order Cypriniformes; family Acheilognathidae; genus Rhodeus; species Rhodeus uyekii. Next base: position 1,249,556 of record JAWRVZ010000157.1, on the reverse strand, counting down.
AAGATCATGAATGCAAATGAAAGTAAATCATAAATTAATCTTGTTTTTACTGTTATTAATTTAACATCAGCTGAACATCAGCTGAAAAGGCATTTTAACATCAGCTGAAAAGGAAACAAATGATATCTTCAAGGTTTTATTAAGATCTATTGAGAAACATAAATTAGGTCAAACTTACCACTAACGAAAATACACTAATAAGAACATTTTACTAATGTTATTATTAAGTTATGAAGACTTTAATAATAATAATAATAATAATAATAATAATAATAATAATAAAATACTTTTGTTTTTGTTGTTTAAAAAATGTTTTGGGGTCTATAAATTAATGGAACATTCCATTTTATCATTCTTCATTATGGAAACTTTACTTTTGAATATTCTCTGAATGTTCTGAAACAAGTAACAAACTATAGATGAACAACCAAATGAAAAGTTTTAGAAAAGTGTTCCATTAATGATGTATGAATAAAGTTTTTGTGCTAATGTTTTGAGAACATTATTAAAGCCCAGATAAGTTTGAACAAACGTTCTATTAACGTTACTGGAAGAATGTTTGTTCAAAGCTTTGAGAGAACCTTGCCAGAACATTCCCTGTCAGCTGATTACTGTTAGTTTAGATCTGGCTTAAATATACACAGAGGAAGAGAAGAAGAAAATATCAGCTTCATTTTTTACATATGAAAGTTTCACAAGGTCGTTGAAAAAGTCAGGGCTCCACACAACACCTGCATGCAAATCTGCTTCCTTGTTCCACAAGTCGCAGCACGGCAGCTCTTAAAGCGATCATTATTACCATACAAATAGACAGATCTATTTAACAACTACCTTTTTATCACAGAGCACTTATTCTTTAGTGTTGCTCTTTGAAAGGCATTGAAATGCAGCCGCCGAGCGTCTTGCGCTTGATAAAGGCCGGGAGCAATAGATGGAGCATGGCTGACATCTTCTTAAGAGATGATAGGAGAGCCAAATCAAATAGGATGGAGCAGTCACTCTCGCGGCAGATAGGTGTTTCATTTCTGCCGGGCTGCGCCGGCATCCCCAGTGACTTCCTGCCCGGGGAAGATATAGCTCCCTTGGACTTTATCCATTATTCCAGCCGCTACGCTCTCAGCGCTTCTCTACACTCCTGTTTTTGTTCCTGGACGAGTAGTATTTTCCCTACTTTGATGTCAATCTTGGAATTTGCTCTGGCTTTCATTATCGATAGCCTCTTTCCTGTGTGTGTGAGAGTGGAAGTCAATTATGTTTTTTTATTAAACATAATTGATTGTGAGTGAATGAGAAGTGAGTCGTATATTTTGAAAAAAAGAGTCTCTGATTCCAGTTAAAAGTTTATCATCCCTTGAGGCTCTGAAACTCTTTCACATGTTGCCAAAAACGTCTCATTTGAAGACTTAAATAACTGATAAAGTGACCAGACATCAATTCTGTATTAACACTAAGAAAGTCTGTTTGATACACAAAATAATCAACATGATAACCCTGTCGCACACAATCTCCCGCAGTCCTTTTGTCGCCTGATTGATAGTTTAGATCAATCCGATTTCTGCTGTCAAATCTGCACTGATGTTATCAAGTAAACGCAACAATAACTTTCATATTCTTCGTAATATTTCAACTGGACTGAAGCAGCTTCAGTTTACTTGATCCAGACATCATTTATTAGAAAAATCAAACATGATCTTCAAGCGTTTGAGGAAGATTTATTTGTTTATCTCTCAGTCATCATTGTATTACATTGCATTATATTTTTGAAAACTACAGAGATTTGATCAGAAAAATAATATTACCCAGTGCTTGTTTTCTCAGTTATGGCTCAATTAAATATTAAGCCAGTTAACTTTGTCTGAGATGTTTCTCCTCAGATAAAAATGTCACAAATATGCCAGTCTAATCATAAAGTACATTTACATTTACTCATTTAGCAGACGCTTTTATCCAAAGCGACTTACAATTTGAGGAATATAGAAGCAATTTGTCCAAAGGATACAAAAACACATAAGAGCGCTTACAAAACAAAGTTTCAAACATTCTGAATACAAGTAGCACCAGCATGGGGAGTAGAGAAAAGGGAAATCATTTTTTTTTTTTTTTTGTGAGTGCATGTGTGTGTCATGTTAGGTGCTCATGGAAGAGATGCGTTTTTAGTAGTTTTTTAAACCTCGACAGGGAATCTGCATTCCGGATGAGGGCAGGGAGTGTGTTCCACCAGCCGGGGGTGGTGAATGAAAATGTTCTTGTGATCGTTCTTTTTCCTCTCTGTGATGAACCACGAGTCGCCGCTCGTTGATCAATCGAAGGTTTCTGGTAGGTATGTAGAGTTGTACCAATGAGTGGAAGTATGAAGGTGCTGAGTTTGTGTAAGTTTTGTATGCAAGAGTCAGTGCTTTGAATTTGATGCGTGCTGCGAGAGGGAGCCAGTGTAGTGAGATGAAGAGTGTTAAGAGCACAGATAATGTGTTCATATTGAAATCAATGACTATTGGTGTCACGACTGAAGACGAGGACGACGATGATTAGAATCTAAAAGTACTTTAATAACAAATGCAGGATGAACGTAACAGCAGTGAAAACACATATGAAACACAAACATGTGAATAGCACAAACAACTACCGACTGAGGAGTGAACAATGGGGACTAAATATACTAACAGTGATAAACCTAAAGACAAACACCTGTGATGGTTAGTGACTATGGTAACTGATGGTGACGGAAAGATCTAGAACAAAATGAATGTGTGACTGACAAAAGGCAAAACAAGAGTCCTGCTTTAGTGAAGACGTGACATAACGCCCCCTCCCGGAAGGCGCGTCCTCGCACCGTGATGATGTGGCGAGGAAGAGGAGATAGTGGACGGCAAACCAGGGAAGCCGGTAGCAGGAGGAGGCTCTGGAGGAGGACGAAGACCGGGAGGTGAAGATGGGATGACGGCAGGAAGTGAACCTGATGGCCATGGAGGAGGATGGTCCAGGTGGCAGACCCAGAGCGAGCCACTGACAGCCCACGGTGGAGTCGACGGAGGGAGGAGCCAGGGATGAAGGCAGATTGTGGGGATCATGGTGACAACCGACGGAGACGAAGCCGATGGATCTCAAGGATGTAGCCGAATCACCGATTGACCCGAACGATGCCGCTGGCCCCGGAGACCGAGGCGGAGCATCCGAAGCGACACCGACGGGACAGAGAACAGAGTCGAAGGCGGTGGGACCGAGGACCAAGACGGAGACAGGGGGAAGGAGGAGCCAGCTGGAGCCGAAGGTGGAGGCCAGGCGACGACAGACCAAGGCGGAGCCGGAGGGACGAGGGAACCCGATGGAGACGTCTGGCCGAGGGACGTCGGTGGAGCTGAGAGAGGGAGGAGCCAAGGCGGAGCCGATGTTTTGACGGGCCGAGGTGGAGTTCAGAGTCCTGAGGTTTGAGGCGGAAACCGGATCCCCTCAGCACCTTCCGATGACGGTGACCCGTCGAAACATGGCCGCTCCCAGGTGTTAACAGGAGCGAGCAATGGGGCGCGGGACACTGGCAGAGGAGGTGCTGAATGCTGACTCAGTAGAGGAGGTGTGAGAGGGAGGCTGGGTGGGAAGTCTGTAGCGTCCTGTAGCCAGAACTCCAGGTTGGCAGGCGGTTCCGGCCAAGGGAGTGAACAATGGGGACTAAATATACTAACAGTGATGAACCTAAAGACAAACACCTGTGATGGTTAGTGACTATGGTAACTGATGGGTGACGGAAAGATCTAGAACAAAATGAACATGTGACTGACAAAAGGCAAAACAAGAGTCCTGGTTTAGTGAAGACGTGACACCTGGTAAATCTAAGCAGAGTGTGAAACATTGTTGAGATCTCTTCTGAAACTGAAAAGACACCTCAAGCAGAAATAGAGGTAAGCAGAAGGTTCATGTCAGGACGCCGGTTTGATCTGTCTTGTGTTTGTGCATTGTTCGTCGGGAGCGCATGGCGCTCCGTGTTTGTTTGTCTGTGACGTCATATGTCTGTTCGCCACGCGCTTCGGCACGTGTGCCTTGTTGTGTTGTCATGCGTTCGCCTGTCAGTTGTCACCCCGCCCCCCCTTGTTCATCTGTTAGCTCATTATCTGTTAGCTCATTCTCTTCAGGTGTTTCACTCATTAGCTTCCCCATATATTCCCCCCGTGTTTTGTGTTCCGTGCCAGATTGTGTTTCTCTCCTGAAAAGTCACGTCTAGCTTCTGCCTGTTTTTCTCGGCTCGTTTCTCTGTTTAGTCGGCTCCTTGTTGCTTTAGTCTAGCCTAGTCTAGTTTTTCTTTCTTTTGTTTCTTTGACCAAGTTCTCCTTTCTAGCCTTTAGATTTAGTACTTATCTAGTTTAGTGGTTTTGTTCATTTTTAGTTTTTTCCTCTCCTACCTTTTGGCCCCAGTTCAGCCTTGCTTTTGTTTTTGTTTTTTTCCCTTTTGGGTTTTCCCTGTCCCCAGCCTTCCAGTTCATCCGCCTGCTGGTCCCTGTTCCCCCGCCTGCCTCACCTGCCTTCTCCGCCCAGTGTTCTCCATCATCTCTCGCCCTGGTGCCATCTCTCTCTGCTGTGGACTGTTGCTGTCCGAGGTTTACGCTCAGAGCTTGGACTGCTTCTCTTGGACTCCCTGTTTCACCTGCACCTTGTGCCCATTCTACATTGATTCAATAAACAGCTTTCTGACACTGCAAATGGATCCTCTGTCTTTGAACCCTGACAGTGCAATCTGGCCAGTTATGGATTCAGCAGAGTCCGATGCTGTACGAAACACTCTCGCCCAGCAGGGAATTTTGCTGGGGCAACACTCCTCTCAGATTACGACCACCACCCGTGATGTTGAGGTGATGGCCAGCCAGATGGCGGACATCACTGCTCAGCTTCGTGACTTGCGAACAGGCCAGGATTCCATCATAGCAGCTGCTTCCGCCTCTCCTCCGGCGCCCAGTCACCCCCGTTCAATTTCTGAACCCCGTGTGCCCACGCCAACCCCCTACGATGGTGACCCTATGTCCTGCCGATCATTTCTGACTCAGTGTTCCATCATCTTTGCCTTACAACCCACCACCTATGCTTCTGAGGCCACCAAGGTGGCGTTCGTCATCACTTTGCTCACTGGCAAAGCTCGGGAGTGGGGAACCACCGTGTGGGCAGCCAGGTCACCATTCTGTGCCTCCTTCGAGCAGTTTGAGAAGGAGATGTTAAAAGTTTTTGACCGGTCGTTGGCGGGGAAGGAAGCCTTGCTGCCTTAACAGGCTGGAATGAGGAGGCCTGCTGGGACCGGTTCCGGGAGGGTCTTAGCGACGACCTCCAGGATGAGATTGCCATTCATGATTTGCCCTCATCTTTCGACGGCCTGGTGGACTTAGCCCTCAGAGTAGAGACTCGTCTGGAGATGCGTCGCCAGAGACGCGCTATGCGTGTGCCTGTGAGAAATACTCAGCCACCCTCGGTGGTATCAAGCTGTGGCCCTGAGCCGCTTCCTGAGCCAGAACCTATGCAGGTGGGGCGGATGCGTCTTGCTGCAGAGGAAAGACAACGTCGCATAGCTCAAGGACTCTGTCTCTACTGTGGCAAGCCAGGGCATTTTGCCGCACAGTGCCCGTTAAAAGCCAGAGCTCGCCAGTAGTCGGGGAAGTACTGGTGAGCGTTACTCCCCTGTCCTGTTTCCCCTGCAACCGTACACTTCTTCCCGCCAGGGTTTCCTGGGGTCCTTACTCTAGACGTTGTTCTGTTCTCATTGACTCTGGGGCGGAGGGGGACTTCATTGATTCTGATCTGGTGGCCCGCTGGAAAATCCCTACTTCCCCTCTCCAAAATCCCATCTCAGCTAGAGGACTCAACGGCTCCGTCTTAGCCCAAATCACTCATGTAACGGTCCCTGTTAGCCTAGTCACTTCTGGTAACCACAAGGAGGAGATTGTATTCTACCTCCTGAAGTCTCCCAGCACCGCCATTGTACTAGGGCATCCCTGGCTGGTAAAACACAATCCACATGTGAGTTGGGCGGAGAATTCTGTTTTGGCATGGAGTCCTTTTTGTCACAAGTTTTGTTTGGGTGCTGCTTCGTCTTCTGGCTCTGTTTCTTCTGTGTTACAGGAGGAGGTGGCGGATCTAGCCGGCGTTCCTGTGGAATACCTTGGTCTGCGACGTGTTTTCAGCAAGTCCCGGGCAACATCTCTCCCCCCGCATCGGCTGTACGACTGTGCCATTGACCTCCTCCCAGGCACCTCTCCGCCTAAGGGCCGCCTGTTCTCTCTTTCTGGGCCTGAAAGGGAGGCTATGGATAAGTACATCCATGAATCTTTGGCGGCCGGCCTCATCCGACCCTCCTCTTCTCCTGCAGGCGCTGGGTTCTTCTTCGTGGAGAAGAAAGATGGTTCTCTCCGCCCCTGCATCGATTATCGTGGGTTGAATGACATCACTGTAAAGAACCGGTACCCCCTGCCGCTGATGTCAACTGCTCATGAGCTGTTGCAGGGCGCGCGGATCTTCACGAAGTTGGATCTCCGCAATGCCTACCATCTGGTTCGGATCAGGGAGGGTGATGAGTGGAAGACAGCGTTCAATACACCCTCTGGGCACTTTGAATATAGGGTGATGCCCTTCGGGCTTACTAATGCCCCAGCTGTCTTCCAGGCCCTGGTTAACGATGTTCTGAGAGACATGATCAATAGATTTGTCTTTGTTTACCTGGACGATATTCTAATTTTTTCTCCTTCGTTACAGGTACACGTTCAGCATGTACGCCAGGTGCTGCAACGTCTTCTGGAGAACCAGCTGTACGTCAAGGCGGAGAAATGTACTTTTCATGCAGACTCGGTTCCGTTCCTGGGGCAAATTATCTCAGCGGAGGGGATTAAGGTAGATCCAGCAAAGGTGAGGGCTGTCTCCAATTGGCCAGTCCCCACCTCCCGCAAGGAGTTGCAGCGGTTTCTAGGGTTTGCCAACTTTTATAGGCGGTTTATCCGCAACTTTAGTCAAACCGCTGCACCCTTGACAGCCTTAACCTCCACTTGTGTGCCTTTCAGGTGGTCAGACCAGGCCCAGGTGGCTTTCCAGAAACTTAAGAAATGTTTCACGTCTGCTCCTGTCTTGTCTGTTCCTGACCCTGATCTGCAGTTTATAGTGGAGGTAGACGTGGGGGTTGGAGCAGTCCTCTCCCAGCGATCCGCTCTCGATGGTAGAGTACATCCCTGTGCGTTCTTCTCGCACCGCCTGAGCCCAGCTGAACAGAACTATGATGTCGGTAACCGGGAGCTGCTCGCGGTGAGATTAGCCCTGGGTGAGTGGCGCCACTGGCTGGAAGGTGCAGCTGAACCCTTCTTGGTCTGGACGGATCACAAAAATCTCGAATATATCCGTTCAGCGAAGAGGTTGAACTCTCGGCAGGCCAGATGGGCGCTGTTTTTCGGTCGGTTCCGTTTCACCCTCTCGTACCGGCCTGGATCCAAAAACATCAAGCCTGACGCCCTTTCTCATCTCTTTGACTGCCCTAGGGATGGGTCGTCACCCGACACTATTCTGCCTGCAGAAGTCGAGGGATTCTGCCTGGGGGGTCGAGGGACGGGTCAGGGAGGCACTGCGGGGGGTGGCGGTTCCTGCTGGGTGCCCTGAGGGTCTGTTGTTTGTTCCTGAGCCTTTGCGTGCTGCGGTTCTGGAGTGGAGTCACTCATCTAGGCTAGTTTGCCATCCAGGTGTGCGGAGAACATTGGCTTCTGCCCGTCAACGTTTTTGGTGGCCCAATATGGACCAAGATGCCAGACAGTTCGTGGCGGCCTGCTCGGTTTGCGCCCAGAATAAGTCTTCTAACAAGCCTCCCGCTGGTCTGCTGCATTCATTGCCCGTTCCCTCCCGCCCCTGGTCCCACATCTCCCTTGATTTTGTTACTGGCCTTCCCCCCTCCAATGGTAACACCGTGGTCTTAACGGTGGTTGACCGTTTTTCTAAGGCGGTGCACTTTATTCCCCTTTCCAAATTGCCCACTGCTAAGGAAACTGCTCTGGTGGCAGTCAATCACGTCTTCAGGATTCATGGTCTTCCTATGGACGTGGTGTCTGACAGGGGGCCCCAGTTCATTTCCCACTTTTGGAGGGAGTTCTGTCGTCTGATTGGGGCTACTGCCAGTCTGACTTCAGGATTCCATCCGCAGACCAACGGACAGTCCGAGCGGGCCAACCAGGATTTGGAGCGTATGCTTCGCTGTCTGGCATCACACAACCCCGCCTCCTGGAGCCAGCAGCTCACCTGGGCAGAATATGCACACAACACACTCCCTGTAGCCTCTACTGGTATGTCCCCCTTTCAGTGTTCTCTTGGTTACCAGCCTCCTCTGTTTTCTTCGCAGGAATCTGATGCCGCTGTTCCCTCTGCCCAGGCCTTTGTCCAGCGCTGTAGGAGGACCTGGAAAAGAGCCAGAGAGGCCCTGCTTCGGGCAGGGGGGCGTGCCAAAGTGGCAGCAGACCGTCGTCGGACTCCGGCACCCAAGTATGTCTGTGGGCAGAGAGTATGGTTATCTACTAAGGACCTGCCTCTTAAGGTGCCGGCACGCAAATTAGCACCTAGGTTCATAGGGCCATACCGCATCTCTAAGGTCCTGAGTCCGGCGGCGGTGCGGCTCAGGCTCCCGCCTGCTCTTAGTCGTGTGCACCCTGTCTTCCATGTGTCTCGAATTAAACCTGTTTTTTCTTCCCCTTTGAACCCCACTGTGTCTGCCCCATCCCCCCCACCCCCCCGTCTGATTGATGGGACCCCTGTGTATACTGTCAGGAGATTACTTGACTCCAGGAGGCGTGGTAGGGGATATCAGTACCTTGTGGACTGGGAAGGGTACGGCCCGGAGGAGAGATGTTGGGTACCATCCCGGGATATTCTGGACCGCTCGCTGATCGAGGACTTCCATCAACAGCAGGCTCTTCTCACCCATGGGGCATCTGGGGATGCCCCTGGAAGGGGGGTACTGTCAGGACGCCGGTTTGATCTGTCTTGTGTTTGTGCATTGTTCGTCGGGAGCGCATGGCGCTCCGTGTTTGTTTGTCTGTGACGTCATATGTCTGTTCGCCACGCGCTTCGGCACGTGTGCCTTGTTGTGTTGTCATGCGTTCGCCTGTCAGTTGTCACGCCGCCCCCCCTTGTTCATCTGTTAGCTCATTATCTGTTAGCTCATTCTCTTCAGGTGTTTCACTCATTAGCTTCCCCATATATTCCCCCCGTGTTTTGTGTTCCGTGCCAGATTTTTCTCCTGAAAAGTCACGTCTAGCTTCTGCCTGTTTTTCTCGGCTCGTTTCTCTGTTTAGTCGGCTCCTTGTTGCTTTAGTCTAGCCTAGTCTAGTTTTTCTTTCTTTTGTTTCTTTGACCAAGTTCTCCTTTCTAGCCTTTAGATTTAGTACTTATCTAGTTTAGTGGTTTTGTTCATTTTTAGTTTTTTCCTCTCCTACCTTTTGGCCCCAGTTCAGCCTTGCTTTTGTTTTTGTTTTTTTCCCTTTTGGGTTTTCCCTGTCCCCAGCCTTCCAGTTCATCCGCCTGCTGGTCCCTGTTCCCCCGCCTGCCTCACCTGCCTTCTCCGCCCAGTGTTCTCCATCATCTCTCGCCCTGGTGCCATCTCTCTCTGCTGTGGACTGTTGCTGTCCGAGGTTTACGCTCAGAGCTTGGACTGCTTCTCTTGGACTCCCTGTTTCACCTGCACCTTGTGCCCATTCTATATTGATTCAATAAACAGCTTTCTGACACTGCAAATGGATCCTCTGTCTTTGAACCCTGACAGTTCATTCCTAAATGGGATATTAAGTTTTATGTGAAATATGAGTGGTTGTACATATTGCTAAGTATATCTTTTAATCTCTGTCCAAAGCAGATTCTCTGTCTACCAGAACCACTGATAACTGCATATAAATGAACCCTTTGAAACAAACGTCCCCTCGAGAGGAGTCATGAATAGCAGAATAAATGAAAATGAACCAGAATCCAGACAATACAATGCCGAGAAATTGGCAAGATGGAACAAAGAATGAATTTTAAGTGTCTTAAGACATTCCCTGAAACTGTATGTCCTGAGGGGGGCCGGTTTCTAAACTGTTAATTGTTAGTGCTGAAAGAGACACTTTTCTGATACGTTTGGTTATGAATCGCTTGTTCTGAGTGCTTGTCCCTCAGTGTTTTAAGTCAGGCGTCTGCCTTGATGCTCCAGCTTCCCTGAACAATGAGGGCCCCGGACCCCGCGTGTCCCTCAGGCTTTGGTGAGCGGCGGCCTGAGGGCCGGGTACTGAGGGAGCCGCGCTGCACTGCTAAATGTGGAGGGGACAGATAAGAGCTCAGCTCCGCTGAGAGGCCTTTCCCCAGGAGCCCGAAGGGAAATTTGCAAATATTAAGAAGAAGATGAGACCGATTAAATGTGCTTTGTGCTCTTGTTAACCACTCTGCTTTACTTAATTTTTCTCTGCTTTCAGTTGTGTTTTATTTTTTTTCTCTTTAAAATCTTTTTTTTGTAGAACGGTGCACAAGGTGCCAATGTTATTTTAGTATCATTACTAAACAGAGAAACATCGACTTGGCAACAATAGATTATACAAATTATTTTAGTTAATGTCTCATTTATCATCTCATTTATATAGTTTTAGTTGACGATAATAACACTGCAGGGTTCAAAATGTATTCACAAATTGTATTTTTGTCCATTGCTGTATATTTCAAGGTGAAGGTTGTCATTTCTGCTAAACAGTATGGGCAAAGTTTCTACACAGGATTCCAAAACACCAATATGTCTCCTGCCTGCCATTGGTCAGTCAAACAGATAGCCCCGCCCCAAACTTACGCAATTGGATGAGTCAGAAGTTGACACATAATAAGTCGCTAGTTTCTGATGTTGAAATTCCTTGCAGCTGCAAAACAGAAAGGAACAGCATACGCTTTCACATATTTAACTTATCATTAGTTCTTCTGTTACTTTGGACTAATATCTATCTATCTATCTATCTATCCATCTTCCTCATTATTATCTCACTGTAACTGGATGGATGTTTCCTTGACGTGAAAAGTTGGGCACTCATTTGGAAATGTGTTCATTGTAATGGTCATGAAGCAAATTGAGGATGTCTACATAGAACATCTACAAGTCTTTTCAACCTGCTTCATAATATGGGTCTTTTAACAACAAGCAAGCAAGTTCTTTTGAATAATCGGTGATGTTCTCTCTTCTGTGTTTTTGTTAGGATCCTTGCTGCTGCATTTAGAATGAGCTGAAGGGGATTTAGTCTGAGTCACGCATTACAATAATCAATTCTACTAACAAGTGCATGTGCTTTTGCTTCACCTTGAGATGAAAAAAAGCCTATCTCAACCCCATGTTTCTTAAAAGAACGTGCATGAGACTTAATAATGAAATATTTTAGATTTTCTTCTGTTTTCAACTATAAAAACAAATTTTCATTACAAAATGTCTTTAATCGTTCATCACTTAATTAGCTAGATTGTATGTAAAGAGCAGAGGCCCTACAACAGAACCCTGTGGAACACTGTAAGAAATGACAACATCTTTTGTTGTCTGATTGGTTCACTCCCCAGGGAATAATATGAATGGCATAATAAATAAATAAATAAATAAATAAATAAATAAATAAATGAATGAATGAATGAATGAATGAATGAATGAATGAATGAATGAATGAATGAATGAATGAATGAATAAATAAATAAATAAATAAATAAATAAACTGTTAAAATACAAGTCGCTTTGAAGAAAAGAGCATGCATTTTTTTTCTTTTTGGAGCAATTTTTTCTTTTTCTCTTAATTGTTTTAAATGTGTTTTAATGACTTTTTCGTCAAATTTTTTAAAATACTGAACAAAAGACTACATGATAATACCTAAAGTAGTGGCCAAATTTTTTTTTGCTTTTAATGAATCTCCAAGCTCATTAAAAGATCAAAATATGAGGAAAATATATTTTTATATTAAATTGTTTTATTTTTTTATTTAATTGAAAACAAAAGAAGAAAAAAAAACACTAAACCTAGTTGAGGCATTTAAAAAAAAAATAGGTACAAAAAACGTTCCACTACTGCGCCACAGAACAGACTAACAGTGGGAAAGTTTAAAAATGAGCTGAGGCACTTAAAAAAGCAAAAACAAAAAGCTGAAATCACGATAAATAGACATGGTTATGCAGTAAGAAGAAAATAAATTTCTCTGTGATATTCTCTTGACTTGTCACCTTAAGTAACCAGTCCTGCAATATAAGTTTGGCAGACGCTGTTAAATAGGGTGACATTTAAAATGATCTAGCTGCTAGCCTTAATCTTGTCGTAAGTATTCAGTGTGGCCTTATCATAAAGTGATTCATATAGGCCATAATTCACTTATTAACTTGGTATTAAACATGAATGATTCTGCTGTTGCTGTGCAGATCACCAGGAGAAATTCATTGTTACTTGCTGTGGTGTTTATGTGGACGATCGTACTTGTATCATTTACTGCCCTTTCTGTCTTTGAACTATCAATAAAAGAGGCCAAAAATCAAAAATATTTTTTCTTAACATATTTACATTTTTGCATTTCTAATCATCTGTTGAAGTTCAAAAACCAAAAGGTACATGAAATCAAAGAGATAAACACACGCACGCACGCACGCACGCACACGCACACACACACACACATATATATATATATATATATATATATATATTTGCCTCCTTCTTGATTTCTTATTTCTTTGCACGTTTGTCACACTCAAATGTTCAGATCATCAATGCAGTTTTTAATTGAAGGTTGTTTATTATCAGGGGAATACATATCCAAACCTACATGGCAGTGTACATGGTGGCTAAACCCTCTAAACATGAATCTAAGCAGAGAGGGAGAGGTAGCTGCTCTGAATTTGGGGGTTGCGAACACATACAGAAGAGGACTGAATCTTCGGTTTTGTTTCAAAGAGTTTAGTGGAAATTGCATCCCTAGGCGATGCACAGGTAGACCTGTTTGGGTCCCAAGAGTCCTGTGCAAGGTCAGGTTGGACGAGAAGCAGGTATTGATGGATCTGGTTTTCAGACCCGGACCTGGTTTTCAGACTTTATGTCCCTTGCAACATTCCTCTCAATCCTCTGAAGAAAGATCTTCTTTCTCTGGAACAGCGTATGTACCATATGGCACACATTTCTGGACCTGTGGAACCTCCATGTGTGGCTTCGGGATGATCGTGGAGGAATTAAGTGGCCTACCACTGATCACTCAAGGCAAAGCTCCTTCTACTAGGCAAGATTATGCTTTGAAGTGGAGTCTGTTCATTGAGTGTTGCTATTCCCGGAGGGAAGACCCCCAGAAAAGCTCATTCCCTCCTTGGCGTACCAGTCCCAAGGTGTGTTGTGGAGGGAGGGCTCACTCTATCTGCTGAGCTGCGGGCTGGGCAACGCCTAATACCTTTGCGAGTTTCTACGATCTCTGGGTGGAGCCAGTTTCTACCCGTGTGTTCGGTACGAGCAGGTAATTACGGATTGTGGAGGATTGTGCACCATTATGGATGGTGCTGTATGGTTGGCTCAGTGTCTCTCTTGCACTCTAACGAAGGGAAATGAGTGCCTCTTTTGCTCTCCAGGTGAGTTTCCCACTAGGCGAACCCTGGATTGAGTTTCTTTCCATTTTTCTCAGAGGTGATTGGGGCTCCCAAGTGAAACCCCATTGTCAGTCTCTGTTCCCTCCATCAGGGAAACGAGGGTTACAGAGTAAATACACAATAAAACAAAATATTGTCCAACAATAGCTATATGATCTAACATATAGATTATTTGAGATCACCGCAATTATTATATATGAATATATTAATTCAAGTTCATTCATATATAGTCACCCAAATGAAAGAATTAAAATTGTACAGAAAATTATATACATTTTAATAATATAATATAAATGCAATAATATATATATATATATATTTTTTTATAACATTTTTGAAATTAAAAATATAAAAACAATTTTTGATATTTTTAAATAATAGTTTTATTGAAAAAAAAAGTTTTTCAATTAAAGATTATTGAAAGATTATACTTTTTACTTCAAAATTTAATTAAAGTGTTTCATTGTAATTTATAAAATACCATTTATTTCCCCAGTGCATTAAACGAGTCTATGGACAGGTTGCATTGAGAAAAACGTAAACTTATACAAAGGCTTTGATTAATAAACATCTGAGTGTTTACATGCTGTCCCGTCAGTCTCCGCAGTCCAACAGCTGGCTGTCTTTCTCTCTCCTTTAGCTTCATGATGATCAAATTATGTGCTGTTTGAAAGAGAGCGAGGCCTCGTCAATTGTAGCCAATGATGGGCCGACAGGGGGCTTTACATCTTCAGCTTTAATTTGTGCTGACCTGGCACGGCCCCTCAACTGCGCTTGTTTTCTTACTTTATGGAAAAATCAATACACTCTCTGACAGAAAACAGCTCCAGAGAAGAAATAAATGGGAACACTGTGGCGCTCTGTCAATCATTTCTCACTTGTGGCCCATGTGCCTGATTGTTGCATGCTGGGATTGGAGAGTGACTCAATCAATTGTTGGCTTTATTATTTAAGATTTAAACCTCTTTAAATGCACTGCTGAGGAGAAAATGGTCAGCAATAAAGCCTCACTACTACACTGAAAAAAAATGTGTTGGATTAACACTGTAAACAATGTTCACAACTCAGAAATTGCTTGTAAAAATTAGTAGAAAGATTGAAATTGCATTATCTCAAAAACAATTTGGTTTAGAAAATGTTTTGCTTATAGATTTCTTGTAAATTTCACAAATAATTACAAAGGAATGGCAAGTAATGCCAAGTAAGGTAGAAAGACTGAAATATGGTATTTTCTTGGAAAGAAAAGGAGCATGATTGCCAAGAAACGGCAAGTAACACATTCAAAGTAGAAATCGAAAATTTTAAGTAGAGTGATTGAAATTGTATTTTTTTGTAAGTTATTGCAACTTGAAAAAATCTTTTTTTTACAGTCTAGCAGAGGACAAAGATGTGTGTCAAATGGCTGAAGTCCATCAGGATAGTCAGTGGGTTTGAAAAACGCTGGGACCGGCTCCACCCTCGGGCCGCAACACACACGCGGTGAGTCCAGATGTACGGCGGCTGTACGGCACACCCATCAGCCTGTCTTTAGCCAACCCAAGTGTGTGTGAAGCAGCTGCTGGCAGCTCCAGCTGGGCCGCACATCCTTGATTAGACCTGCTCTTGGCCTGATGGCGGCCGCACCACCTGGCTTTCAGTCTGCTCTCGCTGAGGGTCCTCACCAGTGCTTGCAACAACCTTGCCCCTTACCTGCAATCGCTGGCCATATCCACTTCAGGACAGTATATGCACGAAGTTTAGGGAAGAAAAGTGCATTTTTATCTGTGAAGTCAATCGGCCTGTTACGAAATCTCTTATTTGTATTGAGCAGTAATGGAGCAACAGATTTGGTCTAAAGATAAATCTTAAAAGTAATTTTCTTTTTTTTAAAAAAAGCTTATAAATGTATGTGGTGGCCAGGGAGACACACGGGGACAAAAGTATTTTTGGTTTATTTTGATGAACAAAATAACTCCTTTTTGTTCAATAAATATAGTAATTAAAATGTGTTAATATAAAAAGATATTTTTAATTACAAAAACAAAATTTTGTTTTCAGAAAAGATTTTGAAAGTATCCCATTACTATAGATTTAAAATTTTGCAGATTCTTTGACATTCTGATCAGTTCTTGCTTTCCCTGGGAATTGAACCCATGGCACTGGTGTTGCAAGCACCTCACTCTACTGTTAGAGTTATAGGGAAGCCTACAGTAGTAACGTTAAATCATATTTTATTATATTATATGATTATTATAATATTTTTATAAATGAAGATTTCATTATTAATATGGTGATTATCTCTTCTGTGGAGGCCGAATGTGGTTAAAACATGGCTAAAATTGTTGGCACATGTTTTGCTGTACACATGTTTATTCCCTTTGTGTGTATTGGAACAAAAAACAAAAAAACAAAGGAGGGGGAAAAAAGCAAATTTGACATCATTTAACACAAAACTCCAAAAATGTTGGCAGACTTTCAAAATTGTGGATCAATAAGATTGTTTCAAGCATGTGATGCTCCTTTAAACTCACCTGGGGCAAGTAACAGGTGTGGAAAATATAAAAATCACACCTGAAAGCAGATAAAAAGGAGAAAAGTTTATTTAGTCTTTGCATTATGTGTCTGTGTGTGCCACACTAAGCATGAACAACAGAAATAGGAGAAGAGAACTGTCGGAGGACTTGAGAACCAAAATTGTGTCCATGACTCTATGTGATGTTTCTCATCTGAATCTAACCATGTCATATCAACAGATGGTAAAGTCAGCCGCTACTTATTATCATGTTAATCATTTTGTCTTTCACCCAATACCATACTTTTACATATTCACCCATTACTGAAAAACATTTGCTTTAATTAACTTGAAGAAATTTTTTTTTTCATTTGTTACTTAAATCTATAATGTTTAAAAAAAACAGCACATGATCAACTTTGCGTTTCTGCCTGAATATAATATTGCCTGAATATCTTCCTGATGAAACGTACCAATTCACTAAATTAACAGAATGCATAACTGATATAAAAAATTGGATGACTAATAACTTTCTACTGCTTAATTCTGAAAAAACAGATATTCTAATTATTAGACCAAAAAGTTCAGCACGTAATAATCCAAAGTCACTCAAAGTCTTCGTCGTCAGTTAGAAACCTGGGTGTGCTCTTTGATACCAATCTTTCATTTGAAAGACATGTTTCTAGCATCTGTAAAACAGCATTCTTCCATCTTAAAAATAAATCTAAATTGCGACATATGCTCTCTAAGACAAATGCGGAAAAGTTAGTTCATGCGTTTATGAGTTCAAGGCTAGATTATTGTAACGCTATACTGGGTGGTTGCCCTGCACGCTTAATAAACCAAGCCTTTTACCTTTACCAATGTACTCATCCATGTAGTGTATGAACTTTATAAGGTTATTTTGTCATTCAACATCTGAGTCTGATGCTCCTCCTCCTCCTCTATGTAATTAAAGCTATGACAGTTGAATGTCCAACATTCCACACTATGTTTTTTTGGTTAATTAAGTGCATCATCCAGGTATTTCACATGCGGTTTCCAGTTTGAACACATTAATCACAAAATGTATACTACAAAATAAAGCACAAATATGTGAATTGGAGCACACATTATGTTGTTAAACTTGTTAAGTTTAAACTCTTTTGAGGTCAAATTAGTTGAATCTCAATTAGTAATTGTTTTTGAAGGATTTGGTAATACATGAGTCATTACTGAGTTCCCATGATCTTGACTCTAGAAATAATTATTCATTATATTGCATTATCATGAATTATTAGTTGTTATGATAAATGTAGTATGTATTGAGTGGGATAACACTTTATTTTGATAGTCCCTTTTGAACACTATGTTAATTAACTACGTCAACTTATTGTAACCCGTATTATTGTACCAGTGTACTAATACTCTAATCAGAGTTAGTTGATCTGTAGTTGTAAAGTTACTTATAGTCAGCAGAATGTGTGTTGAGGAGCATCACAATAAAGAGTAGCTTTAACGTTTTTTTTTCAGGTGTTTGTTCAGGTGTTTTGGTAAAAATGTATTTAAATCCATCATGATCATGATCCATCAAACACTTTGACTTCATGACATCAAAAACAAATGCATATTTTGATTGAACAACAAACAAACAGTAAACAAAGCGTTGATAAAGATATTTGGCATTTACATACAAAGCGAAATCAGGGTAAAAATCTGTGTGTGCTGTTAACTTTGTTTGTTTAAAATATCCTGACTGATAAAAAAACGTGTTGTGTAAACAAACCCATAAGTACTCATATAACCACTGCTGTGTGTTTAACAGCCTCTCAACTTTGTAATCTTCATTCGTGGAAGTAGGCAAAGAGTTTTGGAAGCTGCTCGCCTAAATTCTTTTCCCTAAATCCCTGCAAATAATCCAATTAGCCGAGATGAGGGAGGCTGGAATAACCTTTTAATCGCCCCCATTGAAGAGGGCAGGCGCTCAGAATGGGGCGGCGTGTTATCAGCCGCAATCCCCCTCCTTCATTTCATTGCCCTCCGCCGTCTTTGTTCTGGAATCGGGCATAATCCAACGCTCACTAACTCTCCGTTGGCCAGTAATCTAGACACAAACTTGCTACTAGTCTCAAGACGGCAGGATTATATTCTAATGACTAGATTCTGTTTGAGAAGACGGTTTTACCTCTCAAAACGCATGTAAACAATAGAGCGAGAGCGAGAGAGATTAGCTCACACAAGGAAAGTCATCTATCCAGAGGTCTTCTGATTCAGATAATGTTAATACCCACTTAATTAATTAAAAGTAGGAATTTCACCAGGAATTTGAAACTCTTTGAAATGTTTGGGTTGAATTTTGATATCTCTAAAATAAGTTGTCATCCTTTTTGCAGATGTGGACTCCATCCTAGCAAATCAAAATTATTACAATGCAGAAAAATGCATTTTTTGAATGCATTTTTTTTTTTTTTTTTTTTTTTTTAAAGAAAAAAATGATGTTTATTTGACCTTTTTCAAATCCCAAATCCGATTTTTGTACATATCCGATTGGAATCTGGTCATATTTAGTATGTGTAAATAGGGGAAAAAAATCACATGAAATTTTTCGAGCTATATTCATGTGTGGTTTGATATGCTGCTCATATCTTATTTCTGGAAATCTGTCAATTTGAATACTTTGATCAAATTTTGCATTGCTTTTCTGCTCATCTCCTTTTGATTACTGCTCAATCCTAGGATGTTCTGGCATCCTAAACCAATGATAAAATGACGCAATCAAAAATTTTGAGAAACATACTCAACACACCCAAGTATTACAATAACAGCTGATGTTCAAAGACTGTAGAATTAAATATCATTAAATATAGTAATCACAGACACAGGTTTATTCAGACTTTTCAATCTCAAATATGAAGTTATGATGGGAGATCATTGGGAAGACATCAGCGTTTGCTGATGGGTCTGAAGGGCCTCCAGAAGTGCAGATGTGCTGCAGTACGCAGTGTGTGTGAGAGTTTGTCCAGAAGTGCTGGTCTAAGCTGCTGTATTCCCCGGAGCCGTCCGCCCACATCTGTTTGGTGGGTGTGTGCGGGCGTGGCCGCGTGCGCCCCATCTGCTGCCAGCGCCGCATTGTGAGTCAGGCGGCTCCCAATATGGCGATGTCCTGCATCAGCGCGCGTCTGACCCCGGCCGTCCTCACGGTCAAGGTCATCTGTGATCACAGCAAGCTGTCAATCACACTCACTGACCGAGAGACAGCTGAGTTCAGCTCGTTTGCTGTGGTTAATCGTCTCAAGGGGCATTTCGAGATCCTGGTAAAAGGGAAAGTTTTGTTGGTGATTAGTAAGGCTTTGCAGTTTGGTGAAATGTGCTGTGCCACAATGTTAGGCTTAAGTACTCAATTTTGTTTTTTGTTAAAAATTACCATTGTAATATTTCACTCTCTCTTTCATTAGAGGTCGCCACATAAAAATATATCTTGTACTTTTTATTATAAAAAGCATTTTCAAAAATACCACTGCTGATAATAATAATAAACATTTTTAAAAATATATAATTACAATTTTTAAATACATTTTAAATATTTTTAAAGTCATTAATATGTAATCACAATATCTTCTGTTAAGTTGTTTATGCAATATGAATGAATTAATCATGCATGGAGTTCATCAAATTACAAATAAGAAAAATTATAAAATTGACTCTTGAAAATCCCAAAATAGGCCAAATGTTATTTATTAAAATGTATAGTTAACCATATATAGTTGTTTTATATATAAACCCTTTTTAGATAGTGTTAATGACTGTGATAATTAATTTGATTCTAGATTCAGATTGAGTTACTTTATTATGGGATTTTTATTTGTATTGTTTTATGAATATATATATATATATATATTCGGGCAGAAGGTCAAGGCAAAGAGAGATCGTACGTAAACAGTAATACAGGCAGGAGTCAGAAAGGCAGGCAGACAGAATCACGAGCGATATTCCAGGCACAGGTCGGGACAGGCAGAACATGATCACAAACGGGTAAGAATTGGCAACAGAGTAAACAAGACAGGAATAATAACGCTCAAAATTGACAACCACGGCTAATCAAGACTTCGCAGTGTGTGCATGGATAAAGCAGTCTTTTATAGTCCAGGTGATGGTTAACAGGTGGTGTGACAAACAGTGATAATGGTGTCCAGCTGGTGTGTACAATCAGTCCAATGTGTGGGAAATGTAGTGTATGTGTATCAGTATAAGTGTGAGCTCCCTCCGGTGGCCAGAGAGGGGAGCACAGAGCTCATATTCATAACAGTATCTTTAGTTTAGTTTTAAAATATTTTAATTTTAAGTTTACTTTACAGTTTTACTTTAAGTATTTTTTGTACTTTAGCTTAAATGTATTTTATGCCAAGGCAGTGATTGTGCCAAGGCTGCATTTCTAATGTTAATTTTTTTTTATCTAATATTTGTATATTGTTTTCTTAATTTCAAATAATGAAAATTTTAGTTTACTGAACAGCACTTTCTTGACAGTTCATGTGTAGAAACAGCACGAAGATGAAGGAAGTTCAAGATAAATCTATTTTAATACAAAACCTTTGTACAACAACACAATTTTAACAACAACACAATTTAACATTTATTCATTTAGCAGACGCCTTTGTCCAAGGAGACTTACAACTTGATGAATACAGAAAGCAATTCATTGTGAAGAATTAAAAGTACACAAGAGTGCTCACAATATAAATTATCAAAAAATGCTTGTAGTATAAGCCTGCAGAATGGAGGGACTAAAGGAAAGTTTTGGAAGGAAACAGGTCACTTGTGATTGGGAAAGCAATGCAGAACCTAATGAAACTGAATGAACACAATCAAATTGTGATAGCATTCTCCCCCTTCTGATAAGGTGTGACTTTGCTCCTCAATACATCTACTTTGCCCTGAAGCTCTGGACGGCCTCCTCGGCTGTGATAAGGGTATAGTACCACCCTCCAAAATGTTCTTAGGAAAAGCTATGGGGTTGGAGACTGGAGCAGACTCAGGAGTTGGCTCCTGGCTAAGGCTTGGAGAGCATGCAGGACTCTGGTCAGGGGCAGGAACTGATGTGTGTGTAGCCCACACACATAAAAGGGCCATGCCCATAATGGTCAGTGCCATGCTGTCTGTGTTGGGCTCCAGGATTTCCCTCGCTTGGTGGAAGACTGGGTGGAAGACTGGGTGGAAGGTTTGGGATGAGCTGGAGCAGACAAAGAATGAAGAAGAACACAAGATATAAATATGAGACCAAACAAAGAGAACTAAAGAGATAATTAACGAGGGACAGGTGAAGGAGATGATTAACAGGACACAAGTGACTGGGACCAAAACAACACAGCACCTGATGAAACTGAATAAACACAAACAAACTGTGGGCCCCTCATACCCTCGCTACGGCCCTGGGCAGTTTTATTCTAATCATAAATTCAAAAATGCTTTACATGTGTGTTGTGCATGTAGCTGAGGGGGTGGGGGGGTACTGTATCAGGATGGACAGCCTTCTGCGCAGATGCTTCCATAGGTCAACAACCCGAGGCTGCATCCAATCCAGAACTAGAGGAGGGAGTGTTCCTGTCATCCTGGTGGGAGGGAGTCATCACTCATGCTCCTGTTTCTCTTTTGTAATTTCAAAAAATAAAAAAAATAAAAAATAATATATATATATATATTTACCTATATTAATTATTAATATATTATACCAGTGTTTCTTAACCTGGGTTCGGTGAGTCAGTCTTAGCGGCTCGGTGGAGCAGTGGTCCCCAAACCCCTTTCTGCAATCCATCGTATCGTGGATCAAATGGTATCGGTCCGCCCATGGAAATACAATTGCGTCCATTTTATTGTTAGGAGCATCGTGCAACCCATAACAGTCGATCACCGCTCGTCAATGTCAAAATATTTGAGAAAACCAATCAAATCAGAGAAGGCGGACTTTATGTGCACAGCTGTGAGTGCTTTGGGATGGAGTACGGCAGCACTTGCTGCTCGTTGAGAAGCGTAAGAACGATATGTGCTTTCACTTCAGAAAGTCTCCAATAACTCCAGATAAAGTCGTTAGATTTGTCGCTGGTCACTTTTTTGAAAATGTGGTCTGAATACTAGCTAAATATAGGCAAAGGCGCTAAGTTGGCAACACTGTCCACGAGTTCTTCTGCGGCTGCGCAGCACTGTGAGTGAAGCGTCACTGGAGATCCACGTGCGATCCACGTGCAACGCGAACTCAGTGAATGCGCAGTGAACTAGGTGCGATCAATGAGTCACGAGATAACCATGTGAAGTGGCGAATTTGTCCCTCTTTTGTGCTCAAGATACTAGGTTTCGGCGACATAAAAGAATCGTAACCGATGAGAAAATGCTTAGACAAATAGGGAGTTCAAAATGTACTTGAGTAAGCCAAAATCCTACTGGGAAAACGTCTTGTGGACAGATGAGACCAAGATAGAGCTTTTTGGTAAAGCACATCATTCTACTGTTTACCAAAAACGGAATAAGGCCTACAAAGAAAAGACTCCATACCTAGAGTCATATATGCTGGAGGTTCAAAGATGTTTTGGGGTTGCCTCTGGCACTGAGTGCCTTGACTGTTTGCAAGACATCATGAAGTCTGAGGATTACCAAAGAATCATGGGTCACAATGTAGGACCCAGTGTCAGAAAGCTGGGTTTGTGTCCGAGATAGTGGATCTTCCAGCAGGACAATGACCCTGAAGTGTCCAGCAATGAATTCTTGAGTTCTGAAGTGTCCAGCAATGAGATCTTAATAATGCTTTTGGGAAAAGGCATCCTTCCAATATGAGAAACCTGGAGCAGTTTGCAAAGGAAGAGTTGTCCGTAATTCCGGGTGTGAGGTGTAAGAAAATTATTGATGGTTATAGGAAGCGATTGATTTTAGTTATTTTTTAACTAAATTTAAGGTTGTAAAACCAAATATTAAGTTAATGGTGCCAATAATTTTGTCCAGCCCATTTTCGGAGTTTTGTGTGAAATTTTTTGAAATGAGCTTTTTTTCCTCCTTTTTTTTGTTTTGTTCCAATACACACAAATGGAATAAGCATGTGTATAGCAAAACATGTGTTAATGGAATACTTTTCTGTGAGTAATACTTGATTTTCTGGAAAATTTCAGGGGTCTCAACAATTTGGCTATATACAGTGGAGTTCACTTATCTCGAGTCACGGTTAACTCGCCAATACTATTATGTCAACGTTTTTGAAGTGGAACCGCCAAACTCCCTATTTGTCTTATTATTTTCTTGTGGGTTATGTCGATTCTGTTATGTTGCTGAAATCTAATATCTCGAGCGACAAATTCGCCACTTCACATGGTTATTTCGTGACTAATTTGCGTACCTAGTTCACTGCGCAGGCGCTGAGTTTGCGTTGCACGTGGATCGCGGCCCACTCACGGTTCACTCCCTGTCGTTGATCTCGTCTGAGGGATAACACGCTGTAGCATCCCGCATGTTTTTTGTGATTTTGTGATCAATCTTTGTGTTTGCATTGTTGGAGAATATAATTAAAGGTTTGTATCAAGAGTCGAAGGTGGTTTTTATTGTGGTGGTTTTACATATGCCTTTTGTTGTTAGCAAACATATACTGTACAGTGTATATGTACATTTTTTATAAAATGTAAAAATGTTGTATAAAGACTTCTTAAAGGGACGAGCTGCACAGCGCAGAGAATGCCTTTTGTTTTTCTTCTGATTCTGACTTGTGTTTGTTTTTTTATTGTGTGAATTCCGTGCACAAGCACTGTGTATAATGGATAATTGAAGTCATGCAAGCAACATTTGAAATTCAAAATGTGATCTTACACAGAAAAGTTCATCAATCTATGGGTGCGGGTTATGCCAACGATTTTTTACACAAAACCCAAAACCCGCTGGCTATATGAGCGTGCGGATTATCTGCGTCTGCGGGTTATATGTGGGAAAAAATATGTCAATATATGTAATATGGGTTATCTCGCTAAACGGTTATCTTGATGCTTTTTTGCAACCCCCGAGGCCGTCGACATAACTGAACTCCACTGTATATATATATATATATATATATAATTTTATATAATTCTTTAATTCTAAAGTAAATTCAATATTAAGTTTTTGCAAATTTAAAAATGATTACATTTCTCATTTATGTTTGTTTGTGATTGCTTTGTTTACTATAACAAAGTTAAAGAGAATGAAAATATGCTTAAGATGTTTTTTTAAAGATCTCTATATTAATCTAAAATATAACATTAGTACAAATACTCCACACATTCACTGCATATATATATATATATATATATATATATATATATATATATATATATATATATATATATATATATATACATATATATATATATATATATATATATATATATATATATATATATGAAAATTAAGCAGCAGAAACTACATGTTTATGTGTTTGATTTTTTTTAATTTAAGGTTGTATATTACAAATTCAGATTAAGGATTATTATTGAAACATGAAAGAGTCATTTTATGATTCAGATATGGTTTTGTGTGGTGATGTTGATGATGTCACAGTGTCATGTGGTTGCTGAGGGCCCTCACGACGCTAATGAGAGGTTGTTACAAAGTGCTAATTAGCTCTGAAGGCTCTGCTAATCTCATTAACCGCAGTAGTGCTAGTCCACGTCCGATTTAACAGTTGTCACTATACCTTGACTGTGAGACGCATGGCCTTCTGGGTGGGAGACTGACAGGTCCGTGGAGAACACACCGTCTGGGAGCGTAAGAGCCGTGTTTGACTCCAGAACCTGGGAAATTACACCTCACTTAACACCGTTTGACACTCTGCCCACATGAGTGTCTAATTGAAATATTTCTTGATATGAGTCCGGATGTTATGGTATAGAGACTTGGTAGAATGGATTATACCAGAACCTTTGGTAAATGAGTCTGGAATGTTTAAACATGAAGCTCGCTGTTAATGTGGAGTTAATTTGTTAATATGTGTGACAATCTAAAGCCTTTCTGTGCGATCATCACTGTTAGCAAGAGAGATTCATGTGCTTGTCTGTGCTTGTCTGT
Organism: Rhodeus uyekii; assembly: GCA_037043235.1. NCBI lineage: Eukaryota > Metazoa > Chordata > Actinopteri > Cypriniformes > Acheilognathidae > Rhodeus > Rhodeus uyekii. Next base: position 1,224,417 of record JAWRVZ010000157.1, on the reverse strand, counting down.
GTCATCATTTTAACATTTCAGATTTTTTATTTAGCATAATATGACAAACTAAAATAATAATCAATAAGAAATTTACATTGACATAACAATACTAGTCTGAAAAATCTCTGTAGTTTTCAAATATATAATGCAATTCAATGATGATTGAGAGATAAATAAATCTTCCTCAAAAGCCTGAAGATCATATTTGATACTCATGATATTTTAACAAATGATGTCTGGATCATCAAGTAAACCGAAGCTGCTTCAGTCCAGTTGAAATATTACTATCAATATGAAAGTTATTGTTGCGTTTGCTTGATAAAATCAGAGATTTGACAGCAGAACGACACGTGAAGCTCGAGCTGAAGCAGGACGTTTCTACAATTACACTAAAAGACTTTTACTTGATAAAAGAGTCCAAACTATCAATCAGACGACAGAAGAACTGCAGGAGATTGTGTGCGACAGCTTTAACAGATCATGTTGATCATTCAGAGCCTGTAGAAATGTGCGTATCAAATATGACACAGTGGCTTTATAGGGTTAAAACTTGTCTTGTGTAGCCAGACTTAAATCTACCAACGTTTGTTGTGTTTATCTCAAATAGCCAATACCACATTAACAGATGAATCCACACTATTTTTTCTCAAATGACTAATAAAAAATGTTATTGTGGTACATTCAGAACAGAGACATTCAACCTTGCCAAAACTGTATGTCCACTCTATTATTTGAAACATGAAGTGTCAGTTACTGCGAGGTTGGTTTTATATTGATTCGAGTCCGTCGCACTAAAGAGTTGCAGCGCTTTTATGTATTCAGACGGTTCAGTCTCGTAAATTATCATTGAGGTAAGTGGCAAGGTGAACGCCTATCGCATTTATGCCTCTCATATCACAAAACCCTCCGCCGTAGACGCCATCAAGATGCTTATTGAAGGTTTTCGTGTCTCCTTGGTGTGTGGAAACGTCCATTGAACAGATTTGCTGTCAAAGATCAATATATCGACAGTGTTGCCTTTAGTTAACCCTTCAGATGAAGTGTGTCCTGAGTGGTAGAGTGTGAAAGGTTAACCAATTTGACCCACTTAGAAGTTATCGCCAGGGCAGCATGTGTTTTTGATATGTGTATGACGGCAATGTCCAACAGATCCTTTGGGAAACTGTGACCTCTTGGACAGCAGTCATGAAACAAAGCAAGCTTTAACTGTGCTTTATTTGCCAAGGGCTGAGAGGATGTTTGCAAGTCAAAAATATTATTTTACATCACTGATTCACAAAGACTTAAAGGGTTAGTTCACCCAAAAAAAGTAAATTATTCCATAAAGTGTATATGACTTTCTTATTTGAGACAAACACAATCAGCGTTATATTACAAAATATCCTGGCTCTTCCAAGCTTGAAGGTGAGTAAATTATGGGATCATTTTCATTTTTTGGGTGAACTAACCCTTTAATTAGATTACACCAACAAGCCTATTTTAAGGGTTAGATAACTATAATTACCTTGTTTGGTGGAAATGAAGGTCCTGCACTGGCATCCATGGTTCCATGACGAACCTTCAAAATCCATGGAATCTTTCCATTCCACAAAAGATTCTTTATAGCGGAATTGGTTCTTTAGAATATTAAAAGGTTCCTTTACATGTTCTTTTTAAAGAAATGTTTATTGAAGGGTTCTTTGAGGAACCAAAAATCTGCCAACAAAATCTGATGATCTGATAATCCATGATTTGAAATCCAAATCCAAAGAGCATTTTAAGTTGCAACGGATGAAGAACATCTGAACTTCTGCTCAGAGTCACATGATCACTGGAAAAAAGCATTCTTAAATCAAGATATATTTACTCTTCACATATTAAGTCTTACTTACACTTGAAAAATGTGTCAAAATTAAATTTGTTTGTGCTTAAAACAAGAGCAAATATTTGTCAAATTGGGTCAGAAACATAATCTTAATTCATCAATGGGAAACAAGTTTATATTTTTCTGACCCCACTGACTTAAATGTGTTATTGTTTTTTTATCTCTTTTTTTATGTTACATTTTTAAAGCTTTACATTTTTCATAAAACAAGACTTAACATTTGACGTACTTTTGCTCCTCTTGTAATTGTTTCTTGATTTTAGATATTTGTGCCGGAACACAAGACAAAAATATTGAGGAATAAGCAAATTTTGATCAATTCAGTGACATTTACTTGCTTCAAATTAATCGTCTACCTGAAATATATCTTATTTTAAACTACGCTTCCATTCAAAAATATTCCAAATCTAAAAATGGTTTATTTCCAGATTCAGATGTGATTTTAAATGTCAGTATGTCAGCATCTGAGAGAATGCGGCCTGTTTTCTCATTGCATGTCTCTGAATCTCCATTGTCATCAAGGGTCTAATTGCCTCAAGACTATAAACCTTCAGTGAGTTCTGCCTTCGTTGAGTATTTACCGTGCATCGTTAATTCTCTCTCTCGGGCCGCTCTAGAAAGCGTTCCCTTTCCTTGATAAGTGGGCAGAAACACAACACCAGTGAAGTGGGCTGCACTTTTTAACGCCGCTTTTATCCCGTCCTCTTTCTTCTGTACCTGAAAGCTTTCTTCACATTGGAGTTTGAAGCACGCTGAATACTAATTTCTGTCTATTAAAAGTGGCCGCTATCACCGGCGTGCTCTCATTAGAATGCCGGGCTCATGGGACGCCTCTTAATTCCTTTATAGAGGAATTCAAGACCCTTTTACTTCAAAAAGTATAAATCATACTCCCAAATGATCGTGGAAGAGAGGGGATTCATACCAGGAGTCTCTGATGTGTCCCACCGGTTCGGGGCAAGCGAGTCGAGTTCCCAAAGCCGCTGAAATCCAGCCTCCGGAGAGAAGAGGAGTCTGTTCCTGTGACCCGGGCCTCTCCAGCCCCACAATAAAACTCTCTTGCGCGTGAAAATATGTGTACCCGGAGGAAAATGTATATCTCGGCGGTTGCTTTTCCTAAACTCGGGAGAGCTGATTCTCATATATCTCTCATTTTAGGATCAAATGTGTCTCAGAAGTGAGACAGTCAAAACTGAGAATGTGGTGGAAGATCTTTCAACAATATATTTCATTACTCTGAGCTTGCTCTTTCTAAGCTTATTAGACAGAGTTGTGATTCTCATCTATCTCTCATTTTCATATCAACATGTGAACATGGGAAAGCTCAAGCTTGTTGGGGAGGAAATGAAGGAGACAGGGGACAGAGAGTGATATTTTTGCAATTCAAGTCTACAACTATGTTCCTATTTAGGTACTCAGTTTTTATACTTGAAATATACCTTTAACTGTAGCTTCATGCATATTTTTATTCAATACTTGAATACTTGTTGAGTGAGTTTCATTTAAAAAGCAAGATTTTAAACAAAAAGCTGAACAAATCATGTTTACAAGGAAACATCCGTATGGGATTCAGAATGATGATCAAATCATAAAGAAATAGAGCAAGATGAATCACACTTTGACTATTGTGCTTTTTATGTGGGCTGGAGGAAAGAGGAGAATATGGTCATGGATAGGGAAAAGAGGCCAAGAGGCCTTAAGTAGTTTTAAGCTCTAGAACCAGGGGCATATTCTTCTTACTTCATCCAAGATCAGTTGACACATCCAGGATGAGATAATCGCGCTAACTATGAGCTGGATGATTCGGTTCTTCAAACGCACCTGTTCTTGACGATTAGTGTAGCTGGATTGAGCTATCTGAGATCATTGCGCGTTCATGTGCTGGCTTAAAATGGGATATGTATCGATAGTAGAAACACTGATCAGCAACATTTTAATTGGTCAGAGCATGCTGAAAGAGCGCGCGCAGGATTTCTCGGCGGCGCGTCACTGAATTTCAGTGTTTAATTAAAACACAAAGCAACACTTTAAAGCTGCAAAAGCCAGGAGAGAGGACTGGCAAAAAGTTGCCGAAAAATAAAATTTGTGAGTTGCCTAGTGATCGTGTGTGTAATTATATTGTCTTATATTAATTGTACTACGTAATCATCTTTTATATTAGAGCCGTCGCAGGACCCACTAGAACTTGGGAACAAGTAAAAGTAAAATGAAAAAATATTCTACAAAATAGTATCTTTACTACTTGCGCTGTTCAGCAAAAAAAAAATTAATTAATGAAAGAGAATTGCAAGAACTAATAAAGCAAAAAGTCCGATTTGAGATTGAATTGCTTCAAAAGTTAGTAAAATACACTAATAAACACACTGTACGATTGATGACCTTGCATGATTTATTTATTTTATTCCTCAGGCAAGAGATGATCAGCTGGATTTTTAAAAATTAAACTAAACTGTAAACTATTAATATTATGATTATTATAATTCTATTAAATATATTATATCGAACCTTCAGCAACAGTTTGCTCTCGTAAAAACGGACAGGACGTGCTGCGACAAACTTCCCACATCACTTCCGCTTATAAAGCCGTGATCTAATCCTGCCATCATGAAGTAAGCTGCTCCCGAGCAGGTTCAATTCAACGGACCTGTTACTATGACAACCAGTCCCGGATGAGCGTCGAAGAACCGAACATTAGTTAGCGAGGTACGAAGAATATGCCCCTGGACCCTTTGATCAATACTAATTTTTGTCTTGTTTTCCATTACACATATTTCATTTTTTTGTAAAAAAAAAATAATACATAAATAAGATACATTTACTGGAGAAGCAAAATTCCAAATTACAGTTTGACTCTATTCTAGCAGCCAGCATCAAACACCATGCATTTTAACTAAAAGTTTCAATCTAATCTCATTTAAACTCCCAATTTTATATTTATTGGTCTGGGAATAGATGAATTTAGCAATTTTTAACATAAATTTGTTTATTTTAGTTTAAACTTTGAAGTCAGAAGAATTTTTTTCTTTAGAAATTTCTACTCTGTTGATTTTGTAACGGTTTCACCAGGTTCTCCCAAATTCACCACCCAATGCTCCCCCTCACCAGAGTATGAATCACCCGCACCTGTCATCAATCACCTCACTCACCAGCACCACATATAAACGCACACCTCAGTTCATTCCATGTGAGGCTTTGATTGAGTAAAGACTTGTCATTAATGGGCAATGGTGCTGGGTTGCTAGCGAAGATGGTTTCTTTTGTGTCATTTCTTCATGCCACCCTGTGGATTACTATTTGTGAGGCTTATTATCATTCTCTTTGCCAAATTGAGATGTGTGCTTGTGTACTCATCACGTGCTCCCTTCACCACCCGTAAGCCAAAGAGACAATCTGCATTCCCTGCTCCCATCAACAATGGTCTACTTTACTCACCTGTTTGCTGTGTGCTTACAATAAAGTGTTTAACTTCCTAATTAAATTGACAACATCTAACGTTCCTCAATCAAGTTTTTGCCATTTATTACAATACGTTTTTAAGTGTGAAACTGTCTTGTGCCGATCAAATACAAACTGTGCAAGTGACACACGAAATAAGATAAATATATTGAGGGCAGATAAAGTGACGCAAAAAAATTTTTTTTTGCTTCTTCAGTATCTTGAATTAAAAATTGAGATATTTTTACTGGAAAACATTTTTTTTACAGTGTTCAAAAGGAAGTTGTGTGAACAGTGTAAATTCGTCAGCTGATAAGGAGAGAGATGAAGTAGTGGATATTTACACTCATACACTGAGTAAAAGTAGTATGAGATATTGTTTGCACAAAGTTTAAATTGAATTAATGTGCTAATACAGTAATACCTTAAGATACGAGCATAATCCATTCCAGGACAGAGCTTGTAACTCAAATTGATTTGTATCCCAAATCATTTTTTGCCATAAGAACTAACAGAAAAATAATTAATCCGTTCCGGCCCTCAAAAAAACTCCCTAATTAGTGCTAATAACAATGCAAAAAAACTTGTGCTGCTCCCAGCTTAATTCTCCTGAATCACTCGTCACCCCCGGTAACCTCCAGCTGTAAAACCAAGATGGACCTCTAGTGGAGATCATATGCAATTACCCCATAAATGAGGTGCCTTGAGCTGCTCAGAGTGCTTGAACATATCTAGCGTCGGCGTCAGTGAGCTGCTTGTATCTCAAATATTTACTTGTATCTCAAAGCAAAAATGTGCTCGAAGGCTTGCTCGTATGTTGGAATACTCGTATGTCAGGACACTCATATCTCAAGGTCTTACTGTAATTGTAAAAGGTTCATTCATTTCAATAGTCCACTTTAGACATTGTACTAACTATAAGTAACTTTATAAGTAACTACATGTCAACTAACTCTCATTAGAGTATTAGTAGATTTTTAGGGATGGTAAAATAACTTGATCATATTTGTAAAGTTACTTTTATACCTATATTTTGTATAACTGGTGTTGCAGCCATCAAAGTAAAAAAATAAATATAAATTGCAATTAATTTAGTCAGTGAAAACATTAGAAAATATTTTTCATTCAAGAGAATTAACAAATCAAGGATTCTTGATTTTATAGCATTTTACACAATGTCTCATCTTTTTTTGGAAGTGGGGTTGTATTTTTTAACAACTCACGAAGAGCTTCTGAAGTGTTTACAGGAGTGAAAAGAAAGGCAGGAATCCTTCCGACAATCACACAAATGAATATCTGCAGTGAGGAGATGTGGTTTCGATTGCTGTACTGAACTGTGATGGGCAACATCGCAACTATTCTGTCCTTTTAGGGTCATATTCTGTGACATCACTTCCTGTTTTCAGTTTGTTTACATGTCTTTGGTCCATGTTGTTCATTTTTCAGATGAACCGTACCAGAGTTCATTTTGAAGGGGAGTGACTCCCATCTTTTCAGAGGTCTCAGTCCCCTTTTTTCGTGTGCACCAGCGTTCACACTTCTTCAGATGAACCGCACTAACAGTGCAATCGCACCAGAGTTTGCTTTAATCCAACCAAACATACCAAGTGAGAACAAATCCTGAGGTATCACAGTTTGGTTCAGTTGGTGCTTGTGAAAGTGGGTAAACTGCTGCTGAAATGTGTTTATTAAATCAATCAAAACAACATTGGATTACACATGTTAATTTCTCTCAATTCTGGTATACGAGTATGTAATTGAAAAAGTTATTTATTTCATACCAGTTGTCAGCTCTCATTTTACACTCATTTCTAGTAAGCCGTTATTTGTCAGCGTGAATGCCTTCAGTCGGTCACGGCCAGCACATCATCATCATCTCCCGTATTGAAATGCAGAAGTGTGCACCACTTAAGGCCTCTATACGCTCAAGTTTTCCTAATCGACTTCTTATTTCTAAACTGGAGAAATATCACAGTCCTGAAGCCCACCGCACCAGCTTTTCATTTTAATGCTGAGATCTTGATGTCAGCAGTTAGTATATTGGTGTGAGTGGCCTATTGATTATTGATTTGTGTTCATTGATTGAGGTCTCAGGGGAGCCTAATCCGTTTTGATGCATTTGAATACATCCATTCATCTTCAGATGTTCTTGCAGCTCCTGCGCCTGCAGGCTAATGAAAATAGATGGTGATCTGAATGTGCAAGCCGCCTTTTTGATTTATTTTTTTTAATTGATATATCTGCTTAGAAAGGGTCGGCTGCCGAATGACAATTGGCCGCGCTGCTAACATCTGTTTTTCTGCGTTAAAGAGCATCTTCTGATGGACTTTAGAGGTTGTCTGGATATATATCTATATCTATATATATAGTTTTATGTTGGGCTGTTTATAAATGTACAGTTATGAAGATTACTTGAATATTGACAGGTTACATGGGAGTGGAATTTATATTGCTCTCTTGACTTCCAGTGTATGTATAATGCAGTCATATTCTGAATGGAATATGACTGGAGTATGAACATATATTGTACCTTGATACAAAACAACTCCATTTTTCGTTTTTTTTCTTCGTTTTTTTTTTACTTTAGTGTTGAGCATTCTTTGGATACTATCATTGTATTTATTTTGCTGTATCACAGATAAAATATTGTAGTGATATTTATATTCTCTCTCTCTCTCTCTCTCTCTCTCTCTCTCTATATATATATATATATATTTAAAGTATTGAATGTTTGATACACATGTTTATTCCCTTTGCGTGTATTGGAACAAAACAAAAAAAGGAGGAAAAAAATGTGTTAATGCAATACGTTTCTCTGAACAATACTTGATTTTCTGGAAAGATTTTAGGGGTACATAGCATAATAAATGCAACTATGATGTAAAGTTACTTTTATAATGTTAATAAAATATTATTCACATAATGCTAATTAGAAAAATCGGGGTGATTCAATTTATGAAAATGTTTTACTTAAAAATAAAATATGTTTAAATATATAAAATATCTACATGTTTTTTGAGGTCTGTTGATGCCTGATTTAAATTTAGTCACAAAATGTAACTACCGTTCTTTATAAAAAAGCATGTTCAGCTTTATTCACATACATACTAATGTAATAAATGTAAAATGTTACCAGTTATGAAGATATTAAAACATTAACACCAGGACTTTCTTTAAACCTGATTTGAAACTATGTGCACTGTGAAAGTACTGTATCAATATTTTGACTTGAGTATTGACTGATGAACTAAATTGATCTGTGTTCTCCATGATAAATTTACAGTTATTCAAAATTTGAATAAAAACTATGATAGCATCTCAATGATCCTGACTGCAGAGAGAGAGAGATTCTCCAGACCCCTGTGCATGTGGGTGTTACTTTTAATACTTTTCTGGATAGAGGAGAGTGAAATAATGTGGCGTTTAAGCATCCATCGATTTTGGAATTAAAAAGTTAGTTTGCAAAGATTTACTGTGGGGGTTCAACGGCGGAGCTCTTTATCAGGGCAGCAAATGGGCGGTTATACGCTGTCCGACAGAGCCGCGATTGAGAGATCGATAGGTGCGTGATTTAGTAACTGGGCTACAGCTAATCAATAAGTATAAAAGTAAATGAAATATGCATTACGGGGATTTTATTAGATGGGGTTAGCAGATGGAGAATAACCGTCGGGCCATTTATTTTATACCTATTGATTGTACAACATAGAGACTCGCCGTAGCTCAAGCGAACCCCTTCTCAAATTCAGCGTGAGTATCATGTGATTTATTGCTGTTGAGGTCAGGCGGTGCGCAGACAGCTAAAGACGGCTGTGATGGGGTCCTATCTTAGCACGGCTGAAGGCTTTAAATGGCCGCTAGTGTTGACCTGGACTCGGTTAGACATCAGGCATATCTGACACAATTACTGTAGGGAAACCCACTGGACACTGGCTTTGAACTTCCAATGCAAATGTTACACGCAGACAGACAGTTCAACAGTGGATCATTTACACACCCCCGTGTTGATTCCGGCCTGTATGCTGTTACTTACACCAAAATGAGACATTTTGTGATACTTTTCTACACAAAAACAGCTTATAATGTCTACTTTCTTTCTTCTTCAAAAGGACAAATTGAGCTGAATGATTTTTGTTTGATGTCAAGCTTCAAAAAACACAAGAAATGTGTGAAATATCATTTGACCTGTGCATGGATTTCGTTATGATTTCTCATTTCTCAGGAGTAGACCTACATTTAATTTGCTGACAATCTCATTCACAACTGATGCCGTTGTTTGTGTGTGTTATAACCAGTCAGAATATTTCTCTCTCCCACACAAAACTACTGTTAGATTTCAGAATTCCTAAACAATTAGGATGCTTTTATGATAGTTTGTGATGTTTTTTGGAGCTTAATAGTCAGGAAAAGAGCAGCTTGGATATTCCGATGTAATTCTCCTGTTTCCTATTTGAAAAGGAATGAAAACAAGATTTCGATTTTGGCTCGTTTAAGAAACCATTCATTTATCACATATTTAACCCTTCTCATGAACATAAACAAATATTTTTGTCTTCTGTTTTGCATATTGTTAATGTACCAGGACAAGCACAGCTTTAGCAAATCAATCTGACTCATTCTGAAAATGGGTTAGTAATTGTAAATGACTGGAAAGGTTGTGGAAAAGTCATGAAAATTGATTGGTGAATTGATATGATCTTTGCATTTATATTTTTGTAAATATGTCTATATAGTTTTTATTGTTTATTAGTTTTAGCTTAATTTATTAAAATTATTAAATGTATTTATTAAATTATTAAATTAGAAATGTTGCATTAGCGCAGTGCTTCTCAATTATTTTCTGTCACGCCCCGCTAGGAAGAGGTAAAAATTGTGCGTGCCCCCCCTCCCCCCATTTTGGAACTTTCGCCTTATTGTTTCCATGGCAACGCGTCATGCTTGTCACGTGACATACCGCAGTCACAAAAAGCGCTGTATAATAGATAATTCAAAATAGTCAGCAACTTGTTGGCTCAACTTGATGAAGCCTAAAAGAAATCTTATGTGGTTGAAAACACTGAATTGTTGTGATAAATGACAAGCTCTGTCTTTTTTTGGATCAGTGCCAGATATTGCGTGAAAACACGTGTGAATTTAGTGGTTGATCACGTGACACATATGAACACCGGTGTGATCGTACACGTCAAAGGATGAGGAGACGGTTATCTGAATTTCATATCTGCTGCTCTTGTTCAGTGCAAGAAAACCTACTCCCTGGCAAAAAAAGCATGTACCCCAGGGTCACGCGCGCCCCCCCTGGCATCGCTCCGCGCCCCACTATTTGAGTACCACTGCATTAGCGACTAGCTGAAAGAAAAAAGTAAAAAAAACTGTAATAAATGCAATGAACTGCCGTCATATTCGCTGGTGTTTGGGAACACAATCATGTGAGATGCTTCTGGAGGAATTAAAGCAAATCATTCTGGTGACAGACTTTAGGCGTTTCAGAGCCGTCAAACCAGCATTTGAGACGCTGTGATGCCATTGGTCCGATAGTTAGTCCAGTTGACCAATCACAGCCTCTGATGAGGCAAAGTGACCTGTTGTTATTGGTGTGCATCGAAGGATTTATTCAGTATATGTCTTGTCTATTGGCTAAAAAATTATCCGCCTCAGCTGTTCATTTTTTTTACATTTATGATTACCTATATTGTCAGTGTTGCGAAATTGGGCTCTTTTTGGTCACGTCCGACCGGAAAAAAATAAATTGGGCTGTTTTTTGATGCATAAAAACCCGTCCAAATTTCATATATAAATGCGTATAAATTTCATTAAAACAAACTTTAACCCCCTCCCCCCATCAACAATCGTGGTCTTGGGCTGGTATTTTTTAAAATGGGCGGGTTTTATGTTGTAGTTGGGCTGGAAATCTTCAGTCCAATCTGGCAACACTGTATATTGTATCTTCAACTCATTATTATCTACGTTAAGATTATAGCAGCAGCTCTCTCTCCAGCTCCATGTGTGCCTTAATGCACATTTGAAGACAGAACATTTAGCACAGCATGTCAAAACATCTGAATCCATGAATCATAAATGTGATGATCTGTTTACAGCCTTCTGAGCATGCAAATTAATTCACAGAGGATAAGTGTGCTCTTTTAGAGAGGAGTGTTTGCATAACCCTGTGTATGTACAGTCAGATCATGCTGACAAGAGCATGCAAGTATTAGAAATGACACCAGACATCAGTCCTCCGGCCTGTTCGGACCGGCCCGCCTGCCCCTCTTCATTACACTGAGTGTTTCCAGGCCTTTGCAACGCCGCTTTCAGGATTGAAATCTGAATTGGTTTGTCCACCTTCCCTCAGCGGCACCCGCTGTCTGCACCTCTTCCCTGCGCCGGGTTTGTCATGTAAATAACAAATGCACTCACTGTGGTGATTTACCGTGGGCCACTGGCCTCTGATGTATATTAATATTGCTGCACGTTTCACTGTACTACAGTCCATCATTCATTTGGATAAAAGAGGAGGAATTTAAAAACGGCCAATGCGGTACAATGGGGATACAGATTGCATCCATTTATTGTGCTGAGTGATGGAGCGGCTGCCCACTCTGTCCTTCACCTTCCCAAGATCCATGCAGCTTCCCATAAAACCTCAAAAAAGAGACACCCTTTGCCCCTCGCTCTCCCTCTGCCGATGGGATATGAACCAAGTATTTCTACTGGACACCACCTGCGCAGATTTATTTAAAAACAGATATTAAAACATCAGACATTTGATTCCTGGCAACGAGACTGATGCACATTGCAAAGTATTCTGCAAAAAACTTTACTATGTTTACCTTAACTTTATTACATGTACCAATTTTCTTACTTTTGTCCAGTTTTATTCAATTACTAAGGTTTAATTTATTTAATATTTTATTACTGAATTACTGCATTACTGAATTTAATTATTTTCCGTTTAATCAATTTACTTATGCTGGTCTAGTGTAAGTTTATTTATTTAGTGTTGTTTGATCAATTGCTTAATGTAGTTCTAACTAAATTTATGAATTAAATTACTTTTCTTATGTTGGTTTATAAATTAAATTAAATTGACGATTGACTTTTTTTGTAAATTCAATGTACAGTAATACCTCGGTTTACAAGTTTAATTCGTTCCAAGTGCTCGTAACCCAAAATGCTCGTACACCAAAACAATTTTCCCCATAAGAATGCGCAAAAAATCAATTGATTCGTTCCACACGACCATAAATGCCCATTTTAAATATATATTTTTTGTTTTACCCAATTAATTACAGTTAAAATTATAACCACTAAGATCTCATATAAATACTAATTAATAATTGACAATTAAACTCAAAAAATACTTGACAATTTATTGTACTTTAGCTTTGAGTAGCGTCGCTGCTGGCGTGAAGAAGACGAGAGGAGGGGGGCGGGGTTTTACAGCTTAGGAGGATGGGAGAGGGGTGTTGCTGTCAGCAAGGGAAAACACAAAACCCGCATTCAAGTGCAAATGAGTAAATTTATCATAATGGTGCAGAAAACAAACAAAGTGATAATCCAGAGTGAAGGTCGTGGAACATGGAACACGGGAGACGGGGAGACGGGAGCAGGGGGATACGCGAACACGGGGAGACGGGAGAATGGGGAGACGGGAACACAGGGAGACGGGAACACGGGAGAACCAAAGACAGCGCGGACATAAGAGAGACAATGACTCAACAACACAGGAGTGGAGAGAAGTGAACTAAATAGGCAGATGAGATGAGGATCAGGTGTGTGAGATCAGGCCACGCCCCTACTCACACACACACACAGGCAGAACTAGGAGACAATGAATTCATGAACCGTGACAGTTACTGCTTAGAGCGAGGATTTTGTACCTTATTTTTATATGCTGTACGTATATATTTCACTACGTGAACAATAGCGATCACAATTAATTAATGTTAAAAACACGAGGTAAAACCGCTGTAAATCACTTATAAAAGTATCACTGTGGTGAATGATGCAACCAAACCGAGCGACGCTGAGAGAATGAATGAGTTAAGGGGTGATGGAGGGGTGGGAACCACGTGACTGTTTTATGAGAGGCTGTGTTTAGGATATTTCCAGTAAAAATGATTTATCAACAACTGAATTTGGGTATGTTTCATAAAAAAGCAACATTTTGAGCAAAAAACTGAAGAAATCATGTTTTTGTCAAAGAATACATCCAAGTGGTATTCAGAGCTATGATCGAAACAGATGGAGTCGATCGAGTCACCAGAAAGTTTCACAGTCCTACAGCTCGTCCTGAGTCAGCATTTCATTCAGTGACATTAGGCACTTTTGATTTATATGATGTTTAATATTGATGATCAAGTTATTCATGATACAGCTTGCTTCTACATCTTCTTCATCTGTGTTTTTTGATCAGGAGATTCTGTACTCTTTCAGTGCATGTGTCATAGCGCCCCCTATTGTTTAACAGTGAAAACACAGGGAGCTGAACATTTCTGTCAATGGCGATGAAGTATTGTCTCACAAATGAGTGAAATGTCTGTAATTGACTAGGAAGTAGTTTAAAAAAAACAGATCAACTATAATCAAGAACTGACGAAGAACAGAAAGAAACACAAGGCTTAAATACAAAGAACAAACCAATCAATGAAATGATCAACAGGTGAAATGAATAATGAATAACCAAGGTAACAACTGAAAACATGAAACTGAACTAACCTAGTGAAACTCACCCCAATATACAAAGAACAGAGATCTCCTGTGCCGTCTCCACCACCCCCACTTCAATCAAGGAGCTTGTGCCTTACTAACATCCACACAATTAAACAAAAAAATCTAACCGAGGAGATCGGGATGGTGTGTTTGCGGGGCAGAGATAAACAGAGGAGCCAGGGAGAAACAGCCAATGGAGAAATTCAGGGAAGAGCTGAAGGCAGTAAGAACCAGGGTGGAGAAGATGGTGGGTGGAGTCAGGGTGGAATCCCCAGCATGGTTCTCAGTCTGAAGGCCCAGCACAGGAGGAGAGAGGGAGGAGCCATGCACAGGCTTTACAAATAGAGCCAAGGGGACTGACGACCAAGACAAAGCCACTTTAAGGGGAGACCCAGGCAGAACCAACAAGTCGAAGAGTCCGGGCGACAGCAGGTTCTGGAGACCAATGCCGCTGGGCCGAGTGGCCGAGATTAAGCCAGGGACTTTTGAAGGACTGAAGGCAAAGCGGTGGATGGATGAAGCTCATCAGCAATGATTGACCAAGGTGTAGCCAGAGGGATGAATCCCTTTACTAGCATTACTAGAATTACTAGCAATTTCTAAGTGAAAATTGTTTCTACTTGCTGCCTGGAGGCATTGCAAGTATAGCCACATATTTGTTAATATATATGAAAATTGTCCTATAAATCAAACATTTCCAAATTCATTTTAGTTAAACCAAGTTTTTTGGTTGTGAAGCTCAGTCTTGTGTGACTTACCCCAGTCAGTGCGACTGATCATGTGACGTCTTTCGTCCTCAGTTTTTCTGGCTGTATCTGCTCTGTATAAATCTTTACTTTAGTATCTCATAGGAGTGGGGTCGCTCACTCTGAGAGATGGTGGTTTTGATTGTTAAAATGGTAATTAGTGTCCTGCTATTAATTTGTGTTTGTGCACGCTCAGACTATTGGCTGAATCCCTCTGAGAGAGAGAGAGAGAGAGTACCGCTGAGAGAGTTTGAGAATGGAGACAGTTTGATTTCCAGTGTTATTGTGTGTCTGCCCTGGTGTCGCTGTACCCAGCTGCGCTTCAGCCGTGTCTCTTTATCTCTTTAGCACTCACAGGCATTGTGTTCAGGCTAGCTGTGAAAGAACTCATCAAACAGCCTCTCTGTTTGGGCTGGACAAACGCTCCATTTTACAGCCTCAAATTGGCTGTCAAAAGCAAATCTCACTGTCACCAACCCAACTTTACACATACACCAGCCCGAGCATCCCGTATAGCACAGTTCCCAGTATGCTGAGACTATTATTCAACAGGCAAACGTTTGTTTGACATATAATTCTCCTGAAAAGAACATTTTGACCCTGTATTGTGTCACAGGCAGAATGTCTGAGCTGCTCTTTTTCATAATGAAAGTGGAAGGTTATTTATACTGCCACAGGTCAGAAAAGCCTGTGATATGGTCAGAAAAGCCATCATATGATTTCAAGACACTTGTAACATGGCACAGGAGTCATGAGGACTTTTTTCTTGCTATTTTTATGGTGCTATTTCCACCTTTTTGCAAAGTTTTCAGAGTGACAACTGCACTTAAATGTAGGACTCTGTGTAGCTCCTGTAGCTCAATTAGTAGAGAATTGGTGTTTACAACGCCAAGGTCATGGGTTCGATCCCAGGGAAAGCAAGAACTGATTCAATGTGTTCCTTGAATGCAATGCAAGTCACTTTGGATAAAAGTGTCTGCCAAATACATAAATGTAATTGTAGTACATAATGAATTTAGTATGTTAAAAGTGCACATTAAATACAATTAAATGCTCTTTATCACACTTAGAGAGAGAAGAGGAGAGATGACTTTAAACATGGCCTTCATCATTTGATGTTTGCCTATTACAGTTACACTATTGATGTTCAGTTCTGTTGAAACAGAATAACAGCAGCTCCACCTACTAGAAAGCGCACGTGAAGCTTTGTTTTCTATTTTTGGCTTGTTGTTAACCCTTTCTCGCTCCCATGCTAACCTTTCCTGCTTCTTCAACTCCTGTTTTCCTGTTCTCTCATCCTCCAGTCTTTCTCTTCAATCTCCATCACCTCCATTTTGCCTCCATCATTCTTTCTGGCCCTTGCACAACACCCTCCCCGTGGTGACAGATCACCTGCATCTAAAGTCCTGGTGTTCTCACCCGGCGGTCCGTCCCCCCTCTCATTAATGCCCATGCCGGCGTGAGGGCCATATGGCAGCGCAAGACAAATAACGGCAGCGCTCAGCCATTGCTTCTGCTGACAGAATTGCAGCCCACCGCAGTATTTTGCCCTCAGCTGCTTCACTCCACATACTTGCCTCTCCTCACATGTCCTTCAAAAGCCCACCGCTGAGACGCCTGTTGCACCAAGCTCAAATCTGTGGTCTGAGATTTCGACAAGATGGTGTTTAGCTAAGCCAGGGCTCTACAGCGCAAACATTTCAGTCACATTTGAAAAATAAAACATATAATAAAAATAGTTGTGTAATAAAAACTACAACTCCCAAAATGCATTTACACTCTGCAACAGTTAATGTTTATTATATGATTTTTTTCAGTTTGTTTAGGTGATACAGATGAAATAGTTTATTAGCTGCTGTTGCTTCTTTGCAGCCTGTCAAAAAAAATGAATAGGGGCAAAAAATTGGCAATATCAATATCATTGTTACGTCTGTCCTGTCATCTGTTCTCTTCCTGGTTCCTCACATGCTCTTCCAGTGTTTTTCCACTCACCCGTCTCGTAATCATCACCTCATTAGTCTTGTCAGCTGTGTCTCATCATCTAATCCTCCCCTGTGTACAGTGATCTTGTGTACGTTTATCGTGGTTAATGTGGACCGAAACTTCCCACGATAGGTGAAAATCCACAAAGTAGGATTGGCCCCCCTAGGAATTTCCGTATATGTGTGTGTAGGTACCAGAATGTTTAAAATATGTATATTTATACTTTAAATATATTTTAATTAAATACATTTAATTATGAAACTTTAATATTTACTCTTTCTCTCTCTCTCTCTCTCTCTCTCTCTCTCTCTCTCTATCTCTCATACGATTCGTATTATGGTGTTCTACACTCAATGACAGTAGTAGACTTGAATCCAGTAATGACGACGATGACAGACCTGTGCGTTTCGATGAATGTGATGATGATGATGGTGGTGTTACTGCACTGGTATAATGAGGCCTTTAAATCAGTTCGGGAAGCGCCTCATCGTCAGATATCGGCGTTGGATTGTCAACATTTGCTTGTGAAGTGGAGGCTCCACTCCACTCGTGCTCTCATTGGTCGATCTTGCGCCGGGAACCAATCACGAACTTGTCTGAGTGCCCATGAGTGTGTACAAAGCCTCTGAGAGAGTTTCTCTCTTTGTCTGGCATCCTGGGAAATCGTTTCTCTCACAATCACAATGAAGCAACGCTGCTTTGCGCAATACGGATATGCCGGTATTTTTGAAATTGTATTTTTCCATGAATATTTTTGAAAAATATGCGATGCACTGAGGACGCGAAACTTGAACCGCAAAGTGGTGCGGGATTACTGTATATCTTTCCTCTGTTTCATCCAGTCTGGGTCTGATCTCGTTCATGCACATTCGTACTATGTTGTATAGTAAGGTACTTTGTTGATTCTTCTTCCTCGTGCATTTACTGAATTACTTAACCATAACAGAAGATCAGGCTCGGCGTGAATGTCGATGAGCTCTTCAGGGCAATAGCTCCGAATGACTACTACCACTACGTCCTCTGGTTAAATGGATAAAATTTTGTCAGAGAGGAAGTGGAGGACATACCCCGCCTGCATACTGCCCTGTCCTGTAAGCGGTTGAGGGCCCCAGCCTCCCTCACTACTCCAGAGTGTGTCAAATCGTTTCCTGCGCTCCCTAAGCTCCAGTCATCTCCTGCTCTCAGCAGGAGCAGCGGAGCTTCCAGGGACACCTGAACTCCTGGCACCACCCTGGGAGCCCCCTTGACCCTCCCCTCCCCTCAGCTCCCAAGTTTAGTTTTTTTGTTTTTCTTTCTTGTCATCCATATCCTCCTCCTGTACCCGCCGCCCTCCCCCCTCTCTGAGGTTCCAGCTACGGCACGGCCCTGAGTTTTTGTTTAAATTAAAGTTCTTTATTGATTCTTCTTCGTCTTTGTGCATTTCTTGAAATACTCAACTGTAACAATCAGTTCAGTAACGGGTCGATTTTCACAGAATATCTGCACCATTCCAAATGTGATATTGATTTTATACAGCAGTTAAATGAAGAAGACGTTGTAATGTGTAAAGTTTTAGCAATAGAAGAGAGCAAGCAGGAAAACAATTGGACTTTTAATGAACAGGTGCTACACACTCTAACACAACATTAACAACGATCTGAGGAAAATCAAGGGCTTAAATACACTACGGAAAGTAATCAACACAACAGAGAACAGGTGTGTAACTCAATTAGAAACCAAGGCAACTAGCAATGAGTGAGAACACAGCAAACAGGAACAGGGAAACCAAACTAAGGGTACGTTTTTCTTTTGCATTTGTCAAGTCAAGTCAAGTCAACTTTATTTATATGCCGCTTTTTACAATACAGATTGTTTCAAAGCAACTTTACAGTGGTCACAGGAAAACAATAAAAACAAAGTTATTTTGGCTGAACGGCATCCTTAAAAGAGCAGGTGAATTAATACAATTGATGAATATTAAGTGTTAAGTTTTGATTATTGATTGATCTGATTGATAGTTTGATTATTATATTGATAACAATTCAAGTCCAATATTAAGTCCAAGTTGGTCAGGTTGAAGATGGCAGACACACAGACACTTCAGGGCAGTGCTGTGCTCGTGTCCAGGTGCAGGTCCTTCATCTGATCTGGATACGGCCCGGATCCAGCTGACCACGATAACCTCGGAATAAACAGAGAATAATATCAGCGTAGATGCCATTCTTCTTCTGATGTATCGAGTACATCAGGTGTTATGGGAATGTTCCCGGTTCCGGCTGACCCAAATTATGCAGCCTAACAATCATTTTACATGATTTGGATTAAAAATGTATGTATAATGTGTTATGTGTAGGCCAGGTTGAAGAGATGTGTTTTTCGTCTAGATTTAAACTGACAGCGTGTGTCTGCTTCCCGAACTGTAATAGGAAGACTGTTCCAGAGTTTAGGAGCTAAATAGGAAAAGGATCGACCGCCAGCAGTTGACTTTGATATTCTAGGTGTTATAAGCTGGTCAGTATTTTAGTATGAAGGCCTGTAATGTGTTAAGAGATCGCTCAAGTACTGTGGAGCTAAACCATTTAATGCTTTGTAAGTAATTAGCAAGATTTTAAAATGTATTCGGTGTTTAATAGGAAGCCAGTGCAGGTTTGACAGAACTGAGCTAATATGCTCATATTTCCTGGTTCTAGTAAGAACTCGAGCTGCTGCATTTTGGACCAGCTGGAATTTGTTTATTAAGCGTGCAGGGCAACCACCTAGTAGAGCATTACAATAATCTATCCTTGAACTCATGAACGCATGAACTAACTTTTCCGCATTTGTCTTAGAGAGCATGTCACAATTTTGATATATTTTTAAGATGGAAGAATGTCTTTAAAGAAAGACTATATGCCCATAGACTGAACACGTAATATTCATTGCCATCACTTCACTGTTAGCATTAATGGACTTATTTATTTGACATTTTGGACAAGCAAGTTTTTTTTCTCCAAGTAAAATTCCTTGGTATTTTGTTGGTTAATGAATGAATCTGCATTTTTTTCACAATGTTTCATCTGTACCATAAAATGTTTTAAACACATTTGTAAATGTAATATCACTCGATGCAAAAATAAATAATGTGGTTTAGAATGACATGAGGTGTGAATAATGACAAAATTTGAATTACTAATTATTGCATAGCTACCTACCCTCAGTGCAATAGCACCATCTATTTGTACAGGTTAAACATCCTTGGACCTTTGAGAGCTTGCTGTTTTGACTTTTTTGTCTGTTTTGTCCTGCTCAACTGAGCAGGATGCGGCAGTTTTTCCATTCACTGTTCCTACGTCCCCTTATGACTGCTCGAGTGGATGCTGGTTTGCCACACAAAAGGCTAATCATTAAACAGTCATTTAGTCGTGTTCTTTTAAGTATATGAATCAGCCGCCTCATTACTGTCAATGTGTAATTAGCTGATTAATAAACAGGGGCCGGCCGGGCCAGTGGAAGCACTCGTGAAGTAATTGTTTCTCGAGAGCCTGAACACAAGGGCCCATTAAGACATAAAGAAGCTTGCATTCATCCCAAATCATTACTTTACAAAACGCGGCACTCGTCTCTGGCCTGTTGATGTTGTAATGATTCGGCTTTATGGCCAGCTCTTCTCTTAATCAGCTACGGTCGGCAGGTGTAGAGCGCTGCGGATGTACAATAGCACTAAAATTAGACAAACAGACTTGCCTTTTTAATCACTGTCAAATTGTGGATTCCTAATGGCGTACGTCGTGTTTAATACAGAGTTTCCTGTGATTAATTTTAATGTAATGTCAATTTGGTTATCTGAGCACGTTTTGACCTTTGGCTGCAATCTGAAGGCCGTTTCTCATGGTCATGTGCTGTTTTGAAATCCCTCAATGTGTAAACCCAAAACTGCAGGGTTTTGTTTTAAACACAGATCTTGCGGTTAGCCATCATTCCCTCCAGAAATATTAATCAATTATCCTGACTTGCTCCCGGTGCAGGATCCGTATGGAGAGGAATTCATCTGGAAAGAGGCACAAGCAGATATAATAGGACTGAGCAAAAAGCCCGTACGCTGAGTGCTGTGCTGTCTAATCCTGAGAGACAGCCTAGAGCCACAATGTCACTTTTAGTTCCCCCCTTAGTCCCTCAGTGTGGCGCTCATCTCAAAATGGCCGTGTAACGTGGATAAACTTCCGAAGTGATGGACACAGACAGCGCACACTAGAAGACACTTGCATTTCTATTTGATCTGAAAGTGTCTACGAGACTTGTATCTCCTACATATGGAGGCTTTTACTCATTCTTGCTCAGTATGTTTATTGCTTTTGTTTATGCTTAATGATTTCAACAATCCCCTAGCGTAAAATATTGAACTTTGGTGCGTGATTCCTCAAATCATATGTGTTTTTGAGGAGACGTTTGATCAGATGCAAACGGAACAAAACAAGGTGAGAAAAATCCTATAGACTTATATCAGAAAAGGGAAGAGAGACACATTTACAGAGCCGAAAATCACAGATATGAGTGGGTGCAGGACTCCTGTCACGTGAGAGCAACCGCCCAGCAACAGAACTTAGCAGCCACATTACAACACTATATTAATCATATAGAATACCCGAGCAATAACACACCAATGCCTTAGGAACCACCCAGGTCACCTAGTAACCTCACCTCAGAAATCACCTTGCAACACTTTATTAACCATCCAGAAGACCCTAGCAACCATATGACAACACTTTACTAACCAGCCATGCTGCTAGTTATTGCTGCTGTTGATAATTGCTGTTGCTGCTGCTTTTTTTTATCGCTGCTGTTGATTATTTCTTCTGCTGCTAGTGGTTATTGCTGCTGCTAGTGGTTATTGCTTCTGCTGGTGTAGTTGGTTATTGTAACTGCAGCTGTTGGTTATTGCTGCTCTTATTGCAGCTGCTGTTGGTTTTTACTGCTGTTATTGCTTCTGCTGCTGCTGTTGGCTATTACTGCTGTTAATGCTGCTTACAGAGCAAGCACAGGTTTTTCTACTGTCAATGCATACACACGCTGCTGTGGGCAAGTAGGACATGCTGCTGATGCTGTACAATAAAGCACTATAAGCAATATACCGGTAGTACAATATAGAACACAAGAATACCCTTGCAGGTCTATACAGGTAGAGCTGGGGAAGGTGGAAGGTTTCTGAAAATGCATTGCTACAGCAAATACTGGCCAAGTAATTGAAGGCTGGGCACCGAGCTCATTGGCTACTGATACAGCTTGAACCAATCACCTGTGCCCAATATGATTGCAAGCAAATTGAGTTAAGAATCTACTAGCCTGCATCATCTAGAGTTTAAGAGCAGAATTTTAAGCAATGCCTTATTAGCTATCTGTCTTCTCCCTTAGAAACCACCCAGGACATCCTGGAAATAAAATAGCAATGCCTTACCACATATAAACACCTTTGCAACAACCTAGAACATGTCAGAAACCACATATCAACACTTTAGTAACCATTTAGGACACCTCAGTAACCTCAATCAGAATTCCTTAGAAACCACTTCTCCACACCTGCACCCTCTTGAAAATGGTATGTTGAGTCTGTTGTGGTATGGATTTTATGATCTAAGGTGTGCATTGTGAGTCAATCTCAGTGTCCACCTCGAGTGAAGCAGTGTCACTAGGATGCAAAATGACATAATCAGATGCAAACTCCACCGCTCAGAACCAAAACTACTTGATGAGAAGGTTTTGGATCACGTGTCTCTAGCCCATCCATGGATTGAAATGCTAATGCAATCAAGTCTGTTAATCACCCATCCACTGGCCATTTTCTTAGGGGGGTGGTTTGTGTTTAAGCCTTTAAAACCTGCCTTTGAAGAAACAGTTGACACATGAGTGATCATTCTGTTATTCACTCAACCTCAAGTTCATGGTATTTTTTTCTGTGAATCTTCATATAGCTCTTTTACTCAAAATAGCAATTCACAGTGAAAATTACTGTCCAGCTCCGAAAAGACCATGAAAACAACAAGCCCGAAAACCATAAAAATCACCAAGAGTACCTTAGCAATCATCCACAACACACTATGAACCACTCAAAACTCTTAAACAACCACCAAAAACATGTCTAAAACCATATATTCCCTAGTAACCACCCATGATACAAACCACATATCCACAGCTTAGAAACCACCAATAAATAGCAATGTTACTAGCTTGGTAACCACCAACAACACCCTAGCAACTACCCATTACACCTTAGTAACCATGAAGAATACCCTATCAACCATGAAGAACATCTTATCAACTACCTATAAACACCCTAGCAATCACACAGAACATGGCAGAAACTACTTATCCTCATATCTAAGTAACGACACAAATTACAAGACAAAAACTTAGTAACCACCCATAATGATTTAGTAACCATCCAGAACACCTTATAAACCAACCATGAAAGCCTTAGAAAGCACATATCAACATCTTAGCATCCACCCAGAATGTCAACAATCACGTTTCCTCACCAAGTAACCTCCCAGAAAACCATAGCAACCTCTTAAAAGCCCTAAGCAATCACCCATGTCACAAATCACATTTCAACAGGTTAGTAACCATCAAAAAAAACCTAGTTAGAACACTGTAGTAACCATCCAGAACACCCTATAAATTTCTAGAGTGACATGATGACAGAATTTTAAATTGATGAACTACCCATTTATCTGTCCGATGTGACCTTTGACTTTAGGCACACAGGTTACTAAAATCATTAACTATGGATTAAAGTTTAAAGCGAGGTTTTATTATCTGTGCCAATTAGAAGAATCAGTATGTAGAAGCGCATCAGAAATGGCGTCGACCTCACGCAGTTCTGTTGGATATGAAACACACTCATTAGCACAACAGAGAGCGTGTGTTTTTGTGCCCTCCAGCAGATTCCCTTGCATCTTCAAATGTTCACACATGAAAGTTTGCCTCAGTCAAATGCATAAAAGGGCTTTTTAATTGTCAATCATTTATCAGATTGTCTGGACCGCCGTGCAGCGTCATGATACAACTGTTTGTAATCCACTGAACGACAGTTCACGACAGTTTCAAAGTTGCAAAATGCCTAGTGGCTGGCACTAAAAGCTCAAAACATTTTCTTCCAAACAGATTAATGTGGTTAACCTAAGCCGGCAAGTAGCAACACAGACGGTCCAGGGCTCTCATTTATAAAACTGTGCGTAGGATCACTACTAAAAGTTTACGTGCGCCCAAAAGCCAAAAATGCTTTACGGCAAAAAATATTCAGATTTATAAAACCGTGTGTATGCACACCTGTCAGGAACATTCCCTTTATAAATCGCAGATGTCACGGGTCAAAGTTTGCTTAAATGTGCACACATTCTCCCGTCAAGTTGTTTTTTATAGATCACAACATTTGCGTGGAAACTGGCGTACGTACGTTTCCAGTCCCGTTTTGTGCGTACGCACGCTTTATAAATGAGACCCCAGGAGCGGATCCCCCAGGACACCATCTAGACATTGTTGCGAGTGCATAACAGACATGTGTGGGCGAACACACAACTGACTTACTTTAGGAGTTGCTGTGATGAAATTCATGCAAGTTGGATTAGCCTGTAACTTCCTTTTGTACACTGATTTTGGGTATGATTTTGAATCTAGTCACACATTGACTGTTTTCACATAATTTTGTTCTTAACAAATTATAGAATTTATATAACTAAAGTATTTCATTCATTAAGATTCAGTGTGTGATTTAAGTGTTCTCTTAATTTTTTTTATAATAAAGTTATTTTTCAAGCATTAACTGTCATGGTGGAACTGTAAGTGATGAGCGAGGACTTGTGCACTGGGAGGAAGGCTTTGTTTATTATAAAAATAGAAAACAAAATTCAAAGAAAAACTGCACGAGGGTGTCAGGGTGTGTGGAAAGGGATGAGGCGAGGACTCAAGGATGCAAAGAAAGGGGGATTTTAGTATAAAAAAAAAAAAAAAAAAACTCTACAAAAACCACCTCAAGGGGGGACAAACAAGACTGGACTGACTTGACTCGACTCGGCTAGAACACAAACACGACTAGACTGGGAACAGGAAACATCCAGGACGGGAAAAAGGCAGCACACATAGTTCAAAATACGACGACGAAACAGCACAAGACGGCAAACACGGATTAAGTAGACACAGGAGGGAGGATAATTAAACGGGAAACAGCTGGGATGAATAGCGGGGTAACAGTGACAAGACACGAACACGCAGCCAATGCGGACGCGCATCGCAACGTGCTCACATGAACACAAAGACAGCGCGCAGATGGTGACAACCAAACTGTGTGCGACACCAAAACGCAACATGAAAGCACGCGGCCGAAGAAAACACGAACCGCGTGCTTACAACACTGAAAACAGACAGGAGAGGAAGCGGTTCAAGCAAAGGCTCGAACACTCGAATCCGCGCGCACACACACAAAACAATAGACATTACGGTAGTGTCAGAGCTCTGTCATAAAACCAAGAAATGACTAGACCGAATGTGGCAGAACCCTGACAGAGGGGGAAAAACATGACAAAACTAAAAAGGACTAGACTCGGCTCGACTTGACAGAACAGGACAGGACTAGACTTATGACCATACAAGGACATTTTATTTTTTTAATTTAACATAACAGTGACGTAACATAACGAAGCAGCACAGGACAGCAAACACAAGGAGAATAGATAGTAAACACACATAAGGCAATGAGGGAGAACAGGTGGGGCAGATCAAACACTAATGAGGGAACAACACGGGCGGGGTTACACACGTGACAGAAGAGCATAGTGCTCAGACATAAACATGACACGCAGCCAATCAGAACACTCACAAGCGGCCCGTCCGCAAAAAACAAGACAACATGAAAGCACGCAGCCAGTGAAAACACAAGGTGCGCACAGCACAAGACAAGACAGCATGCAGCCGTTGAAAACTTATGTGTATAAGAGCACACACAGCCCGAGTGATGTCGAAACTGCACACACTCACAAGACATACGACAACGACAAAAAGCGCACAGCTCGAGCGAGCTCCAAACATTTATGCATTGTAATGCACTTTGTATGATTTCATGAATAATTGTAACCACAGGTATTATACTTATCTATTCACAGTTACACCATAGATAGTATAATGCATGAAAATGCATGACAAAACAACCAATTCCTTATGGAACAAAGAATCATTATTTGTGTTCTTTTTAAGTCCCTTTTCTATTAGTGGTCTTTTGTCCTTTTTGTGGATTTAAGACATAAAAGTGAGTACATTTGTCCATGAATTATTCCTTTAATTGAACAATCAATATATCCAAGCTTTTCCACACACTGACAGAGACGTACAGTCACATCCTCTTACTCCTTTCTGTAGCATGTCAAAGAGATTTGTCCACTCGCTGTAATTAGTCGTTACCATGACGACTTCCTTCCACAAGAGCAGCCCCTCCCAGCCATAAAGCCCTCGCTGTCCTCGATGGGCCGAAATGAATTTCCTCACTGGGGCAGGAAGTAGGAAAGGAGGGCGGTGTGTGTGCGCCCAGTCATTCGGCCGCTCCAGTACAGGAATCCAGCGGCTGATGCTGCTCATATTTCAGCCTTGGTAAAGATTAGCTGTCAGCCCCAGAGGAGATGTATTGATCTGTTTTCCTTTTTTCTCCCAGCAATCACCTGACAAAGGCAACAAGGAGGGCTTCCGTGAGTGATGCCCGTTCCCGTCTCCACCTACTGTGCTGGATATTGGGGGTTCCGGTGACCGCTGATGCCAGTATATAATTAAACCATAAACTTTACGTGAACTTGCACTCTCAACCAAGTGTGCTTCATTCATTAGGACAAATGAATGAATGAATGAATGAGGCATTTAAATAGCACTTTACTATGTACAACCAAAGTGCTTTACAGTCAAATCAGGGATCCCTCTTCAACCAGTGTGCAGAATCCACAGTGGCACCAGTGCACCAGTGCTCTCACCACAGTTATGGGTGGAAAAGAGAGAGTATGATACAGCCAAATGAAAAGGCCAAATGAAAAATAATTTGTGAAAACAAACAAAACAAAAAAAACTTGTTCTTAATCACCATTTTACAGTAATATATGAGTTTGTCTTAGGTTAACAACTTAACCTTTATACCATAATCATATGATGGTGTATACACTGTACAAAGTTAACATGCAGTTGTTGCTTTAACGGGGTATTTCTATCTGATTCTACCTATACTTTCTTATGTTGGTGTTGTAACCTAATTTAATCAGGTTTATGTAACATAAAACAAGGGAATGCTGTTTTAACTTAACTCACCCAAAATACAATTCCAATAAAGCTCAGCATGGATATATATTCCACACGTGCATCCTACGACTGCACCAAACCTACAGAGGGCAGTGGAGCCGTAACTCGAGTCAGCAACCGGACATTTGTCTGAAGGACAAAGAAGAACAGGTTTGGGCTTGGTTGCTTCTTGCTGATGACTGATCAGCAATTTTACTTCAATGAGAAATTTTGAATTGAGGTTATTATACACATCACAATGTAAACACTATATAAACACACGCACAAATTGTCTTGTAATGTAAATTAGTACAAATTGTTTTTTAAGTAAAATTTGTTTTTTAGAATGTGCTAAAGTAACCCAATTTAACCTTAGTGTCACAAATTAATTTAATTGTGCTCAATCCACCTAATATATTTCACCTGATTCAATTGTGTTAAAAACTAAATTTATTGTTGACTGGGCTGACTGGGCTGCGTCGCAACCCAAGCCATTGCCACCACTTATCTCTACGATCAACTGAGCTCACGTGTTTTTGAGAAACTGGGCAGTGGATCTGTTGCTCCCAGCATGCTTTGCAAGGGACTGCATTCGTAAGGTGAATTTTGGGATTAAGTGTTTTTTAGTAAAGGGAAAGATGTTGGTAATGCATGTTGATGTTCAGTTATGTTGGACATTTCAATTAGTTTCTGAAGTTTCTGTTGTGCTGAAGTGCTTGTGCTCAGGCACTTTGTGTTCAATGCTCAGTGCCGACAACTCTCTTTTCTTAGTGGTTCATTATATTGTGTATAATGCATTGACACTCAATGCTTGTTTGAAAATAATTCTTAGAAAATTGGACCAACACCACTGACCAAACAAAACTGATTTATTTTGAATTAACTAAATACATTTTTGGGTAAAATATCTTTAAGTAGGGTGGTAAGTATTAAGTATTTTTCAGTGTATACATAAGAGTGGAAAAGTTCTTTCATCATATAATACAAAATAGATTATATTAAACTTAGCTAATTAAGAAATCAACTTATATCTATAGTTATGCTTCAGTAAAACCTTTTTTTCAGTATGGTTGAATTTAGTTACAATCTGTAATCTTAAATCATTTATTTAATTTCAATTTAATACAGTTATTGTACATTTTCTAAGTATAACTGACGAATCAACAATAGTAAAAAAAAATAAACATTATGGAGAGACACTATGTTGTGCTTTACAATAACATTTCAGAAGTAGTTCAATCTGCAAATGTATGCATGCCATTCATAAACTCTCTGTGTCTGTTAATGGTTATCACATTAACTGCTAGTTTGAGGCAACTATATATAATTAAAAGGAAATATTTACCTAAAGAAACATTAACCGAGAGTCACTTTATGTGCTTGCTGTTTGCTGCTAACAAATAGGTTCAAGTTTATTTGTCATATGCACAAGATGTCAGTGGCGATTTGTGCATTGGGATGCTCGTTGTGAGGCAGTACATACAGATATGATCAAATAATATTAGATAAAGTTCACAATTTATATAGACTATGAGAAATATATTAGTATATGGGTGCAATTATGTCATAAAGTACAGATGCTTATAACTAACTGGCTTGAGTATGTGTAATAGTAACATTTAATTGTAGGTGTGCAAAATCTGCATGATTTGGTACAATAATCTGCTCTTAACTCGTGTTAAACTGTGTTTTTCTCCAGAAACAGACTGTAAATGAACAGTTGATATCCGAAAGAAGTTGATGCCTCACAAATGATGGTTGAAACATGAAAAAGTTTACACTTGCGTTATAACATTAAGCATGTAATAAAAGGTTAGGAAAATGCTTTGTATGGTAGGAAGAGGTGTAGAGAGTTCCTGAAAACCACATTTGAGTAAAAGTATAGATACAGCGAAAATGACAAGTTACAAGTCATCAATACCAATACCACTTGAGTATAGTCAAGTCACCTTTATTTATATAGCGTTTTTTTACAGTACAGATTGTTTCAAAGCAGCTTTACATTGGTCACAGGAAAACATTATAAACAAACATTATAAACATATTTTGGCTGAACGGCAGCCTTAAAAGAGCAGGCGAATTAATATAATTGAAGAATATTAAGTGTTATTTGCCCTCAAGTGAGTAAAAGTCTAAGGCCTGGTTTCACAGAGACAGGGCTTAGATTAATTAGATTAGATTATGTTTAGGCCTTAGTTCAATTAGGACATTTCAATATGCCTAAGAAAGAAAACATAACTGGTGTGAATCCTGAGCCCAAACAATGGCACTGACATATTTTAATATTATCTCAGTGCAAGTTGCTTTCAGTAAAAAAGCACAAACCTGCTTTCTGAGACTAGACTTAAGCCTTGTGTGTGAAAACATACTGAATACTGAGAAGAGTATTTGGTTTTAACAGTAATCACATATTGAAAGACATGCAGTGAAAAACAAGAAACAGTCGATCTCTGAAGAAAGCAAAACACTTTAAAACACTTCAAAATTGCAATGAACCAATGTTGGCACGGGAAAGGCTCCTGGTCCAACACTGCTTCATTGCAAATTTTGAAGTTTTTAATCGTCTACAAACACTGAAGTCTCAGTTAAGCTCAAGTGCTCAAAGAGGGCATGAGTTAACCGAGGTCTCTTCAATATAATGGATAAATATAATCCTGGCCAAATTTGCCCATTGGCCTCGGTCCATCATGGCTTCCTAATCATCCCCTACTCTAACTGTCTTCATCGCTCTGTCTCCTCTCCACCAATAAGCTGGGTGTTGTGGCGCAGTATGGCTGCCGTCGCATCACATTGGTGGTGGTTGAGGAGATTCCCTCCCTTCCATGCAAAGCGCTTTGAGTGTTGTGAAAAGCGCTAAATAAATGTAATGAATTATTATTATAATGACATTAAGTAAAATGAAATAGTCAAAGCCTGTTTGAACTGGACTTGCTCATCTGGGCTGTGGTCATGTCCTTATCTCATATAACAAACACCTGCGATTCAGCAACTAGCTGTAAAATATAATTTGGGTGAGTGAGGCACAAGGTACAAGATGTAGTACCTTCACTGCCCTGTAGATGGCAATATCACTTGTTTTGTAGCAGAAATAAACTGCTGCAGAAAAAGTGAGGTGCCATGCATTCCTCATCATAAACGTGTTGGAGTAAAAGGTTCATATAGTGTACTTGTTCGAAAAGTAGAGAGTAACAGTTGCTAGAATCTTTCATACTCAGTAAAACTTCAAAGTAGCCAAAACGATACATAAGCACATTAACTAATTACATTTACTCAAATGCATTATTTACACCGCTGTCGGCATGTACAAAATAAAGGGCCTTTGACACCAAAAGTGAGACGAATATGCCTCAGATGGAAGGAAATGGAAATTCACGCCGGTTCAGAAGAGGGCGCAGCTCAAACAAACCTTTCAGCTGTGCTGCTACTCTAGATAAGATGCAGGAGAGAAAAAGTTAACTGCATTTAACTCCAGTTTTAGACATGAACATTTAAAAGTGTGCTCAACTACATCAAGTGGCCGAGGGAAGTTCATCGAATCAGGTGACGCCACAATTTTGACAGAGGGAGCGAGTCAACTGAGCGAGTCAATTTGTAGTTTATTGCAGTGTTTTTAAACCACAGTGCCGTGAGAGATCGTCAGGTGTGCCGCAGAAAATTATTACATTTCACCTAAATTTAAACTAAAAAACATTTTTCTTTGAAAACTAATTAGTAACTAGAGAGGATAAAGTTCGTCGAGACAAACTTTAGAAGTTGGCTGAGAAGGTCGCACCGGAAACGTAAATTTCGCATGTTGGTAGCACAATTTAACATTAACTACAAAATACGTTACGAAACCAGAAATTAAAAGGTTGCTAAGGTGTTCTAGGTGGTTGCTAGGGTAACCAGAGTGGTTGCTAGGTAGTTTCTAGGGTATCCGGGGTGGTTGCTAGGGTGTTGCTATGTGGTTGCTAGGGTAACCAGATTGGTTGCTAGGGTGTTGCTAGGCGGTTGCTAGGGTAACTGGGGTGGTTGCTAGGGTGTCATGGGTGGTTGCTATGGTAACAAGAGTGGTTGCTAGGGTGTTGCTAAGCAGTTGCTAGGGTATCGTGGGTGGTTGCTAGGGTATCCTGGGTGGTGGCTAGGGTGTTGGTAGGTGGTTGCTAGGGTATCTGGGGTGGTTGCTAGGCGGTTGCTAGGGTATCCGGGGCTGTTGCTAGGTGGTTGCTAGGGTAACCAGAGTGGTTGCTAGGCAGTTGCTAGGGTATCCAGGGTGGTTGCTAGGGCGTTGTTAAGCGGTTGCTAGGGTAACCACAGTGGTTGCTAGGGTGTTGCTAGGGTAACCAGAGTGGTTGCTAGGGTGTTGCTAGGTGGTTGCTAGGGTATCCAGGGTGGTTGCTAGGGTGTTGCTAGGCGGTTGCTAGGGTAACCAGAGTGGTTGCTAGGGTATTTTGGGTGGTTGCTAGGCAGTTGCTAGGGTATCCAGGATGGTTGCTAGGATGTTACTAGGTAGTTGTGAGGACTTCTGGGTAGTTACTATGGCGTTCCTAGCACAATTTAACACTTAGCTAACCACTATTAGCATGTAGCTATTCACTGCTAGCATATGTAACACGTTGGAAGTCCTGTTTGCTAGCATGAGTCAATAGACCCAACCCCCATGTCTCTACGACACTCAGAAGCAGAGATATAGGTCTGGCTAAATGGTTGCTAGGGTTCTCTGTTTGGTTGCTAAGGAGTGGCTTCACAGCTACAGTGATGTTACTCCAAAGGCTCCTTGTGAGAATGAACGATATAAACCCACCAGAATGCCTCTACGACATTCAGAACTGAAGATATCTCACTTTGTATTTGGTTGCTAAGGTTCTCCATAATGGTTGCTAGGGCGTGGCTAGGAAGTGTTGAAGATGTTGGTGATTGGCAGTTTGCTGCCCTGAGTCATACGA
This sequence comes from Rhodeus uyekii, assembly GCA_037043235.1. Taxonomy (NCBI): domain Eukaryota; kingdom Metazoa; phylum Chordata; class Actinopteri; order Cypriniformes; family Acheilognathidae; genus Rhodeus; species Rhodeus uyekii. Next base: position 1,192,513 of record JAWRVZ010000157.1, on the reverse strand, counting down.
GCCTACCCTCAAATTTCTATGACTTTTCTATCCAGAGACAGAAGTTGATCAATTTGAATGGAAGTCTATGGGATGGGTTGCTAAGGTGCTCTAAATGGTTGCTAGGGCGTGGCTTAATAGCTTCACTGTGATCCTGAGACACTCATTGGTCTCCTGAGTAAAATGAGCCCTCCCCCTTGTCTCTGTGACCCTGTGATGCAGACCTATGTTCAATTCAAAATCCCTATGCAATTTGCCATAGTAGTTGGTGTTTCATGGGACGGCCTTCCCCATTAATCTCTATGGGGCAAATTTGGGCAGCTCTAGCACCCCAGGGGTACAACTTTCACCCCATTGTGTGGTATGATTTTACAGAGGCTGTCACCCTCTTCAAATGTGGCGAGTTTCATCTTTTTACAAATTCCTCGCTCTGAGTTATTAATCGTCTAAGTTCGTCGCAATGTTAAGTCAATGGGATTTTTCGGCTGCTTTTTCGCCCCTGGGGCGAACATCGTACCCCCAATCCCTTAGAAAAGATATAGCAACTCGAGTCAGAACAGGCCTGCGGCCTGTTCTGATTTTGGGGACTGTAGCACTAAAGCTGTAGGAGGAGATAGCGTGTAAATTTTTGTACAGAAGAATAATAATAAGTTTATTAGCATTTCAGTAAGTTGGCTGCTTCTCAGCCAACTTAATAAAATACCTTTTTCTGTGTTTATTTGATTCCCATTCAAGACACTTTGATAATAATGACTATATATTGTTAATATAGGCTACAGAGTTTCATTTTTTTTTAACATTTTCTGTTGGTGGTGTGCCTTGTGGTTTCTTTTTTCAATGAAAAAATGTACCTTGGCTCAAAAAGGTTGAAACACACTGGTTTATTTTATTGTTATCATTTACATTTGTGTATTTTCTTATACTTTATATTTAATATAAATATATGAATATTTTAAGATTTAATATTTGTTCATATTTCATTTATTAACAGCTCAAGCATACATAAAGGCCTATAGAAAAATGCATAAAATAGTGTAGAAGGAAAAAAACTCTAATAATAAATGATCTCTATAACAGATTGATGAAGGGTTCAGGCAGTTTAATTTGAACATTTTAAGAGTTGCGCCAGGTGTGAGGCGGAGGGAAGTTAGTGAGCAAACGCAGCATTACTTCTGCAATAAAAAAGAAAACTTGGATAATTTGTTGTTGCATTACTTTACTGATTAAGTCACGTCACTTGGACTACATCACTAAGTTCAGTTTGCTGTTAAGTATATGAGCAGCGCTTTTTGAGGATCAATCTCCTGGTAATTAATGTATGGTTTCTAAATGCACTGAAAAAATGTAAACGACGTGTCCATTTGAGTTTGTATATTGGTCAAACAAAAAGTCATAAGTTGTAATGGCTTGCAAAGTTGTAAATAGTACAGATGGTTGAATAGATTATTCATAAGAAAATACTATTTCAAATGTAAAATATCAGTTTTTTGACTTTGTAATAATGTGTGAAATTTACAAGCAATTTCTGAGTGAAAATGGTTTCAAAGGAAATCTATACCATTTCTTTCAGTGTGACTAATTTGGTTGTCTTCTGTTGAGTTTTTATGTAAAAAAGCCAAAAATATGAAATGTTATCTGCATTTTACTTTGTGAACTAAAACCTAAATGTAATTTGAGAGAAAAAATGTCAGTACTTGGCTGTGACCAAATTAGAAAATATGGCCCAAAGAAACTTTTTTTTTCTTCAGTGTGTCAGACATTTGTATGTGAATATGTGGACAGTCTGAAGTGGTGAATCAAAGGTGTGTGTGATGATGTCACATCAGTCGGGCCCCTGCGGTGCAGCCCTCTGTTACCGCGCTCTGACGGTGGGCGACTCCGGCCGTTTAGCCTGAGCTCAATCACCAGCCGCTCCACTGTTAATCTCACAGCCTGGAAGAACACTAAAGATGTCTGCCACCACTTCGCTTTGCGTCAAGAGCCGGGTAATTCTCTCTCCAGCGCGGCCGAGTAACAAATCACATCTTCAGCTGTCTGTCTTTCCATCTGTCTATCCCTCCCCCTCTCGCCGAGCACAAGATTGATGGAGAGATGGAGGGAAAAATCAATGCTTTCCTGCGAGCTGTGTCATGTTTAGGGACGGCTGATGCGTAGACGGCAGCTTTTCCCGGTCCATCCGAGTGAAAGAGACACGTGGCCTTGATTCACTCCATCTTTTTCCCTTTCTCTCTGACCTGATTTCCCTGCGCTTGGGAGTCAGCAGGTGGTAGATGAAACCGAATCTCTTAGCTTGTTTTCTTTAGGATGGCAATGATTTCCAGACGATCTGTTTCCGTGAATATGACTTTCATCCCTATTTGTCATTTTATGGTCAATTATACGCTTACACAGTGCCTGTCGCACTTGATGTCATTCATCTTTTCTTTAATCAGCGACTCGAAGCCATGCTCATTTGTTCATGTATACAGTCAGGGTCCAAAATTAACTCCCACCACGCGCCAAATGAGGGTAAAAATGGGCTTTGGTGAGGAAAACCAACGCCACTGAATGGTTTAGGTTGAACTTCTGTAACATTCTCCAGAAAATCTCACCACTTGCATAGAGCGTTGTGAGCATTAACATCACCCTGGATCTCATGGAAAAAAACTATGGGATTTTTCCATTGGCTTTTGGATTATTGCAGTAAATAAACCTGCAAAAAGTTTTTTCGTGACATACTTTTGAAGCCTAAATACATTCGGCAGAAGTAAAAAGCCAAATGTTGGCTATGAACGAATTACACCACACCTTTACAGAAAATTTACATTTACATTTATGCATTTGGCAGATGCTTTTATCCAAAGCGACTTACATTGCATTCAAGAAACACATTGAATCAGGTCTTGCTTTCCCTGGGATCGAACCCATGACCTTGGCGTTGTAAACACCAATGCTCTACTGATTGAGCTACAGGAAAATAAGTTTGACAGGAAAATACAGGAAAATAAGTGTGATTGTATACTGAATTCAAATGTATTAGTAAACGTCTTTGAAGTTAAAATAAGAAAGTATAATTTCAGTCAGCTTTTTATGTACTGTTCTTAAAAACACTTAATACACACAAAGACTTAAACTGACTGAAATGTCTAAGTATATTTGACTCATACTTGTTCTCTTGTAGTCTTTTGATCAAGATATACTTAAAATATTAATTAAGTATTAATTAAGTAATTAAGTAACTAAATACACTTGGCTTGAAGTTGTTTTTAATCTTTTGATTGAGCAGCCTGTAAAATGCTATTTTTACATAGTGTACATACTGTCTTATAAACTTACATTGTTTGATTTATAAAGAAAACAGATATGTTGTTTCTAATTCTGAGCATGTGAATTTTTGGCTACTCCACAGCTAGAACACACAGGAATTCCCTTCAAATTTACTTTAATCTTTCCTGCCACTGACTGAATTCTCCGTCTATCCGTGTTTTTCCAGTTATACTGTAGCGGCCGCTATTACACGTCTTCTAGAACTGAAGTAGCAGAAACTAAGATAGAAGATTTCTCACGCAAATGTGTAATGTAATAAAGAATACAAAAATATGTAATATACTAAAAAGTGCACTGAAATAGTACACTTACTAGTATACTTCAAGTATATTAATTTTAGTATACTAACTACATAAAGTACAGTAATACCTCGGTATACAAGTTTAATTCATTCCAAGAGCGAGCTCGGAAACCGAAATGCTCGTACACCAAAACAATTTTCCCCATAAGAATGCACTACAAATCAATCTATTCGTTCCACAATACCATAAATGCCCATTTTAAATATTTGTTTGGGTTTTACCCTATTAATTGCAGTTAAAATTATAACCATTAAGATCTCATATAAATACTAATTAATAATTGACAATTTAACTCTAAAAATACTTGACAATTTACTGTAATGCACTTCAGCTTTGAGCAGCGTACGTGAGGAAATGAGAGGAGGGTGAAGCGGGGAAAGCAAGGGAAAACACAAAACCCGGATTCAAGTGCAAATGAGTGAATTTATTATAATAGTAGAGAAAACAAATGTGATAATCCAGAGGTGTATCACACACGGGAGCCGCGAACGAATGCGGGAGACACGAAATAGGCAGATGATATGAGAATCAGGTGTGTCAGTGCTCAGTGACCACGGCCCCTTTCACTCACACACACACACACACACACACACACTCACTCACTCACTCACTCACTCACTTATAAAAGTATGCACTGTGGTGAATGATGCAGCCATACCAAGCGGAGCTCAGAGAATGAACGAGTGAAGGGGTTATAAAGGGGTGGGAACCGCATGACTGTTTTATGAGAGGCTGTGTTTAGGATATTTGCAGTAAAAATGCATGCGACGATGCTGAGCATTAGGACTTTTTTCTCGCACACCGATACAATGCTCGTACACCGATTTGACACTCCATGCTCGTACACCAATTTGCTCGTATACTAAGTCGCTCGTAAACCGAGGTATTACTGTACACTTAAAAATATACCTGAACATTACGTAAGAATACTTTATAAAATGAACATGAAGTATAATTGTTTTTCGCAAAGGCTGTCACGTGAATTTAAAGTCGTCATCAGCGGAAGTGCTAAAAGGAAACTCGATATCATAAATATCACTGCAGTGATCTAATCAATTGAAATCCATGCAAAGCATCTTCTAAGAAAACGTGTTCGTTTAAGAGGAACCTTCAGATGCAAACTTGAATATATCATATATGAACCATTCCTTACATTAAACCACCGAAATGAAAATAAGGGAAACAAAACCAAGAAGGCTCTTTTCTAACAGCTGTTGCTGTACAGAGAAGACTAGCTCATAAATCACACAACGATCTGTCACTAATAAACAACCTTATTGTCGTCTAAACAGTTTTTCTCCCTTTGTCTTTTTCTAACCGCAACAATCGTACACATAAAGGGGTAAAACTTTTTGATCATCAACTTTAGACATTCTACTGACTGTCGAAGTATTTTTCCAAGTAATGTCAACATAACGTCAACTAACCCTAACTAATACTCGAATGACTGCTAGTTGACATGAACTTAAGAGGACTATCTAAAGAAAGTATAACCAATAAACCAATAATTAATGAAGACCTATGGAAACCTTCCGTTGCACAAAAAGGTTCTTTATTGTGGAAACAGGTTCTTAAAATGTAAGACATAACATGAAGGTCCCTTTTTCTCCGCAGTGATGCCATAGAAAAACTATTTGTAGGTCCCCAAAGAATCTAAAGAACCTGTTTCCACTGTAAAGAACGTTCCCCGTGGTTCTGTGGATGTTAAAGGTTCCTCATGGATGCCAATAAAGAACCTTTATTTTTAAGAGAGTAGCTACTCAGAGCATCCGTCCCATCTCTTCTCATTGTTTCTGGCACTCTAATCAGAACAGTACGAGCTCTGCTGGGTGAAGTACGCCAAAAGCTGCCTTTCCTGACAGCCAATAAAAACCCAATAATCTCCCCCATTCAAGTGGCCCTATTTTAAAAAACACTAACTAGTGCTATTACTCTGATGCCGGGCGCCGCTGCCTCTCTGCTCTCTTCCCTTAATGCTCTTTTTATTTAATATATAGCCCATGAAAAATGACACACTCCCGTCTCGGTGTGTAGATATTTTGTTGCTGATGATGCGCGACGAATTTCCATCACGGCTTTGTTTCGAGCAGGCGAGCAGATAATCTTTTACAGCGCAGAGGGAGTACGCCACGTCCATCAATCTAGTGTGCTTATGGCTGCCGCCCGCCACCGACCGGGACTCACGCACACGGACGAGTCAAGGGGACGAAACGCGCTCAAACAGCATGCTGATTAACAAATCATCTGCATCTACATAACGCACGCCTTCAATAAAGAATGTATGGCATGCTATATAGGTTATATAATATATATTGTTATTGTTATTGTAGGTGTAGTATTATAGATATACACTGCTATTTCAAGCTTGTTACAAAATGTTTGGTATTTTTATACTTATCGTTTGAGTAGATATCTGAATTACTTGAATACATAACTTTAGTATCAAAAAGAAAATCACTCATCATAACTGGAAAATTATTTTAAGCATAGTATGGTATATCTCTTTCAAAATATCCAAGTTATGTTTAATATTTCAGGGTTGAAGATCATTGAATATCTATTATTGGCTGGAAAATATGACTGCACCACACCATGTTAAATACAATCACACGCACACGCACGCACGCACACGCGCACACACACACACACACACAGTATCGTTAAGTAAGTTTGGGGTTTATTCAGTAAGGATGCATTCATTGAAAAGTGACAGTAAAGGCATTTATAATGTCACAATTATATTTGAAATAAACGCTCTATTCATCAAAGAATCCTGAAAAATAAAATGCATCACAGCTTCCATAAAAATATGAATATGTTTCCAACATTGATATTAATCATAAATGTTTCTTAAGCATCAAATCATCATATCAGAATGATTTGTGAAGGATCATGTGACACTGAAGACTGGAGTAATGATGCTGAAAACACAGATTTGATATTTGATAGTTGCACTTTCTTGTGAGATCGGGTTGGTCTCACCCTCAAATATGAAGTTATAAGAATCAAATAGTTATATTTAAAATATAAATATCACAGCATTGCAGGGAACAGAGGAACATAGAGTGAAAGTACAAAGTACTTTTTTGGGGAATATAATTCCCAATTATACTGTCCATCTAACAGAATCTGGAGCATTAATTTGCAGAGAATGAGTTTAAAACTCTTTAAATCCTCTCTAAGGGCATTTAAATGTGATCATTACATCAGAGAGATTCAAGAATCATTTCTATTACAATTTCCACAGATTTTTTTCCAGTCCAGGATGAAGAGCACTGACGGGAGGAGTCTGTTGGCGGTGTCCGGCGGGCCTCAGTCGTGGTCCAGTGGAATCATGGAGGAGCAACGTTCATGACTCTCTGCGGCTCTTTTCCGCCCAGATGCAGAATGCCTGATTGACAATAATAGGAAGTGGCAAGATCGATGGGAAACAAGCGAGGGGGAACGTGTGCACGAGTGTGTGTTCTCTCCGGTTGGGAAGAGTCAGCGAGGAGACGCGGGAAGGCTCTTATGCGGCAGAGCTGTCAGTCTCCTCGTTATTCCGGCTTCACAGATAAATGGGAAGGTTCTGGAAGAGGAATGATCTGACCGTCACTGTCACACTAATGCTGTACCTCCACAGATCCGTGCCGGTCTTGAATCTTTGTTTATTCAGCCATGTGTTGTTTGTCAAGGAGAACAAAAGGAGGTGTTTAGCAGAATGTTCATGTTGCTCTTTTCCATACAGTCCATAGTGAATTAGTTGTGCACTATAATTGTCTTTAAAATATACTACAGGTAAAAAAAAATAAAAAATTGGAGCAGTCAAGATTTTTTTAAATGCTAAGTCTCTTTTGCTCAACAATGCTGCATTAATTTGATTAAAAATACAGTACGAATGTAATTTATTCCTCATTTTCAGCATCATTACTCCAGTCTTCAGTGTACTGTAATTCTTCAGAAATCAGTATAATATGATGATTTGCTCCTCCAGAAATATTTATGACTACCATCAATGTTGAAATCAGTTGTGGAAACCGTGAAACCCTACCATTCAAAAGTACATTCAACATTGATAATAATCAGAAATGTTTCTTGAACCGGCAATAGTGTGTATATATACAGTACAGTATTAATTGAATAAAAAACAACATTGCTTTTATGAAGAGATTGATAGTGATTGATTTGACACAAGCTGTTCTTTATATCAGATAAATGATGGGTAACACCTGTGTGTGTGTGTGTGTGTTCTGTATGTGACAATATGGGGACAAAATATCCCCACAAAGATGGCGAAGTAGAGTGTGTGTGTGTGTGTGTGTGTGCTGTATATTACATTTTGGGGATAAAATATACCCACAAAGATACCGAAGTAGAGTGTGTGTGTGTGTGCTGTATATTACTTTTTGGGGACAAAATATCCCTACAAAGATAGCAAACTAGAGTGTGTGTGTGTGTGTGTGTGTGTGTGTGTGTGTGTGTGTGTGTGTGTGTGTGTGTGTGTGTGTGTGTGTGTGTGTGTGTGTGTGTGTGTGTGTGTGTGTGTGTGTGTGTGTGTGTGTGTGTGTGTGTGTGTGTGTGTGTGTGTGTGTGTGTGTGTGTGTGTGTGTGTGTGTGTGTGTGATAAAGAGACTGAGAGAGTGAGCATTGTGTGGGTCTGAGTGTGTGTGTGAGTGTGTTTGAAAATGGTGCTGAAGCAGTGAATCCTCGAAAGTGTGATCAAGTGAAAAGCAGGATTAGACCCCGGTGAGATGTCACGAGTTCAGCCTACTCTCTAATTGATTGGTGTGAGATGCACATGAAGAAGACGTTAAAGTGAAATGAAGTCATAACAGTGAATAGAGACATTTATTAGGTCAGACACGGAACCCACCAAAACGTTGAAATTGTTTATTGATTTTTGTGTTTTGGCTGACTGCTCCAGTGTAATCGCTTGTGCTGTTGCGGCGACCCAGACCCTGAAGCCCCCGACCGCAGACTGGAGCTCATCTGATGCGCTTCCAAACGGGCTTCTGAAAATCAGCCTCATTAAAGGAATATTCCCGAATAAATATAACAGCATCTGTGGAATGATGATTTGCACAGAATAATCCTTTTGACTCTTTGATCTCTCAGGTTGTCAAAATAAACAGTCAGGATTGACAATAATATTAAGGTTTTGGTTAAAGCACTTACAAGAGTTATACAAGTAGTGTTTGTTATTTAGGTGGATATAAAGTTCTGTCATGAAACTCTAGATGACACAGGCAAATAGGTCCTTGAATCAATCCGATTGCTAACACATCATTCTCTATAGGGAACATCTGATTGGTTCCTGCTATATCAGTAGCCAATGTGCTCGCTTGGTGAGCCTTCAAATACTTGGTGCACTTTAAGAAACCCTTCACCTTCCCCAGCTCCACCTGTTTAAATCTGCTACATGTACACTATAGCAGCATGTCTTACTTGCAGGTCTATTCCGCTAAGGCCAAATATATCAATGTCATGTCATTACAATACCAAAACTTTTTACGTGGAATCGTAATAATTGGTTTGTAATGAGACTAGTAGCGCAGTATCAGAGAAAAATTAAGCTTGTTATGTATAAACACGCACATTTACATATAAATGTAAACCCTATGTTCATCAATCAGACTGGTTTTCAAAAGGTGTCAATCTAAACAAAGCTAATGTAATTGTTGTAAAGACCCTTGTGAAAAAGTACATGTTTGTATACTTTTAAAAAGAGCACTTTTTACAGAATTAACATTCTTTAAAAGAATATAATTGTGCGAACTGAATTTGATGCTGTGATTTGCATATTGTAAGTCTATTTGCAATTAAAATGTGTTTAAAATAGTTTAAATTTATGTAAAATAAGTTGAACTTTAGAGCGATGTCTGACCCTCTTCAGTAGGACCTAAGTACACATTCAAATGAATACCTCTTTAAATAAGTACTTTTTTGAAACACGTTAAACTTAATGATTTAAAACGCAAGTAAAATGGCTCATTTGACTTTGTTGCAAAGTGCACTTTTTAAAAGCGTGCTTAAGTATGTTATAAACAGTCATAAAAGTGTACTCTATTTAAGTGAACTTTTATAAGTGGATTTATATTTCATTAATTATTTATTATAGCCCTGTCACAAATGGCACACTTCATATGCATTTATGGACTTACAGACTTACAACGGTCGCTACGTGTGTGTGATCATAAAGTCCACGAGAATGTAGGGTGTCCCATTCATCCTTTTTGTGGTTTCAGAAGGATGCTTCCACTATCCAGACTCCTGCTCATCAGTCAAAGCGGCATTAAGCCACAAAAGCATTGACTCGGAGGAAGACTGCGAGGGCTTTGAAATGCTGCAATGACATGACAGCCAATCCTTGAACTTTGGTCAAACTCTTCCAGTGTTTGTGAAATGTCCCTTCCACTACCATAACCAACAGTTCCAACCCACTACTAACTAACTCATCCAGACCCACCCCTTTATTCTGCATATTAACTATTTAAATAAGGAATACTGTGACGTGTCTGTTCCCAGAAGAAAACTCCAGATTACAATGGAGAGATTTCAGTTGTTATAATGCAGTATTATGTCATATTATGACACTACAATTTGTGTCTTAATGGCTTTAATTTATTAATAATGTTGCGATAACTGGGTTTAAACTGTGGCATACATCAGTGTGTTGTCAGTTTACAATCAGAGACGCCGAGTCTGACCATGCCTAGTAGTTTTAAGACCCAAGGAAAACGGCACTTTAGAAATGAAAGCGCTAACCTCAGATGGCCACCTCTTCCCACAGTTGTTGAGTGTAGTAGTAGTACACACACATAAAGAGCCGCCACTGGCTGAAGGTTGCTATGAATCTGCTGGTGGTTTATTAGACAGGGCAGTGAGCTGTGACTGACGGTATTGTCCACAGATGGACTGAAGTCCACGGCACACGGGACCCTGTGCGGCCTCGCTGACAATACAATCAATAACCACACGCTTATTACATGACCTCTCTCTCTCCTGGAGCGCTCGAATGCTTCTCTTCCTCTGGTTCCGTTTCTCCTTCTTCATTTTAACCCCTTTTATTTCCCTTGTAACCTGATTGTGCTCCAAACTCTTTGGTCTCTTTGACCAGAATCAAGCGCACACTTGTAAACGAAAACTAATGCAAGCACATGTGAATATGTGCATTCTTAAAAACCTCAGTACTAAAGGGGGCAAGAGAGTTCCCTTCACACATCTGTCAAGAAATTCAAGGTTTGCCTAGTTAGCATCAGCTAGTTAGGGCCTGCCGGTAGATGTCGACAACAATCGTATGATCAGAAATAGCCATTTGTTCTGGCTAATTCATTCATTTTTCAAGTTAAATGGATAAATAAAAATAAAACTTATATGTAACACTGCATATATTTATCAAAATGTTTATTTTGTTATGTTACGCGATATTCTTAACGAGCTGTTGTACTAACGTCTTTCCAACGCTTAATTTCTATAGAACTTTATACAATATAGATTGTTTCGAACAAGCTTCCAGTAATACACAGCAAGAAAATAAAATAATAGAATCAATAATGCAGTTATATACTGAAATATTTTAGTGATTACATGAGACGTGATATGAATTTCGGTGAGTACTGAATATTTCAGTATGTTCCCACGGGGCCTTTTTCACTAATCACTAATTCCATTATATAGTAGATTTTTCCGATGTTAATGACAATTATTTTATTTTGTTGTCATAAAATTCCTGCAGTTTCAGAACAATTAGTCACATATTAATTAATGTTCAGGTTATAGACTTTAAAAAAGAAGTCCGTCTTCTCTATTTAATATTTTTTCTTTAGTTTTTTTTCAACATCTTTCAGCATGTGTTTTGTCAAGTTAAAATTGTATAAAATTGTCTTCATGCTGCTGTGCTCCTGTTTTGAACACTAGAACACGTCCTGATTCTCTCTTTCTCGCAGTCATGCACAGCTCTATGTTCCCACTGTGGACCCCATGGTCCATAAATGCTAATGTCCTCCACTTGCCTCTGTCATAAAGCCCAATAAAAGAGCGCCATAAATCCAGCCAATTAGCACCGTCTATCAGTGCTGTTAATTGGAGAACAGAGACTCATTGGTGGGTGACCTTGCGTGTCAGAGATGATACTGATGGCCAGTGGAGATCAGTCTGTGGCTGGAGCTCATGAATGACAGTTTGTACTGTACTCTACAAGACAACCATATCTGAAACATGCTACACTATTATGATCAGTGTACAGTGTTATTTGAGCGGTGGTTTACAGTACATCACTCTCAGTCTAATCATCTTCTTGCATTGTGTCTAAGAACACAACAGCTCTTTTGAATTATTACTTAAATAAACAGCAATGTTTTGGTCCAGCATCATCTTTTTTTGGTTTTATATCTTTAATCCTAAAAAAAAGCTCTTGTGCAGAGCTACTTCTTTATGTCTTTAAGTTTGTTTTAATTTTGTAACATTTCAGATTCAGATCCAGCTGTGCAGATGGTTGTGGCAGTTATACATACATACATTTTTAATCCAAATCATGTAAAATGATTGTTAGGCTGCATAATTTAGATAAGCCGGAACCGGGAACATTCCCATAACACCTGATGTACTCGATACATCAGAAGAAGAATGGCATCTACGCTGATATTGGTCTCTGTTTATTCCGAGGTTATCATGGTCAGCCGGATCGGGCCGTATCCAGATCAGATGAAGGACCTGCACCTGAACACGAGCACAGCACTGCCCTGAAGTGTCTGCGGAGACCGTGACTCTACTAGACCCTCCCCTGTGACGATCATGAACCCATCTCCAATCGGACCAAACTGAATTTAATATTTGAACTGAATTGTTGTTAATATAATAATCATGTACTGTTTGGCTGTTGGCCAGAGGAGAACTGGTCCCCCTGACTGAGTCTGGTTTCTCCCAAGTTTTCTTTCTTCATTCTGTTCTTCATTCATTCCGTCTCCTGCTGGAGTTTTGGTTCTTGCCGCTGTCGCCTATGGCTTGCTCAGTTGGGGAAACTTAACACTTAATATTCATCAATTGTATTGATTCGCCTGCTCTTTTAAGGCTGCTGTTCAGCCAAACAAACTTTGTTTATAATGTTTTCCTGTGACCACTGTAAAGCTGCTTTGAAACCTGCAAACCTTTTTAAAGCTGCTATTGTGTTATCGACTCATTGCCTGGTTTCTGTCTCTGATCTGGATTGCCCTAATAAAACTCTGCACATGGATTCTAACACGGCTTCAGTCTCATCCTTACACAGTCTCAAAACTTTTGGCCACGGCTATACTAAATTTGTAATTTAAATTGTAATTGTCGTTTATTGTCAATGAAACATGAGATCGAGTAAATAATGCTGAAATGTTTGTTTTCAGTAGAACAGTTCCTTTATATGTATGTATCTGATTTCTTTCATTTCTACATCAGACTGATATCTGTGTGGCCTGTCCTGCCCTGGTCAGGAAAGGGACACGGCTTTCATCCACAACACTCATTTGAGTCTCTGATACAGCCTGAAGGGTAGAAAGAGTGAGAGAGAGAAATAAAAGCCTGGAGTGAGTGAGTCTCTCCTTCTCTCTGTCAATCTCTCTTCATGTGGATTAGAAGCAAAGACCGCTTTAAGCTGCAGTTGTGCCGCCCACCGCACTGACACGCTGACATGCACTTCCTGTCACAGATAATTCACTCATCAGCCTTTGAACTGCAGTTGAGCATGAGGAGGACAAGCTGCTCTCTGAGGTGTGTGTTTGTGTGTCTGTTCATCTGCGCTGAGAAGGTTGACAGAAATGCTCCGTTCCAAAATCTACTGTGTTCCCTACCCAGACAACAATCTCTTGTGAAAACACATACTCTTAATATGCATAACACTGCACGTTATACCATGACATTCTCATTCAGTCTTGACAAACTGTCTATCTTTTGACAGATTTAGGACTCTAGCTTCAATATTTGATCACTGTTTATGATAAAAAAGGTTAGAGTGACAGTACTTTCATAATTTATGCCAGGGGTACAAGTTATTAGATTAGGTATTGATATTTCCGATAGAATAACAAGACACATTCATATGTCTGCACTGGTTTATTTGTGTTCACATACTTACCGGTAAGTGTGAATCGAATTTAATATTTTCAGAGGATTCATTGCATATTAATTGCAATTGAATAAAAATGCATTATAGTTAAAATGTATATGAAATGCATTAATAATGACTTTTATTGTCTATGAAATATGGTTAAAGTGTGCTGAGAAGCATTTACGGTAAATAAATGCATTCACATAATTTCTGTTGAAACTTATTTCATTGTGTACTTAAATAAGTTTATAATTACACATTTGTACACATTACTGGGATACAGGCCATTACACAAGGAGAGCTGGACAGGAACGTTGAGCACCGACTGCACTTGTTTGATTTGGTTTATTTTATTTTGTGCATGTTTTGGAGCAATAAAAAGTCACGAGTCTCATTCACCTGAACATATACATATCATATACGCTCAAATACGTACATTCAATATAATATTGAACTATATTCAAACTATTACAATCTTTTTAAGTGTTCTTAAGTGTGTTCTCTTTAAGTGCACTGAAATGGCCTTTTATTTCATTTGTGGTAGATTATTTGCAAGAACAGTTTGTAAAAAAATTACTTTTGTGATTTGAAGTACACAACAAGTGCACATTCAATACAATTAAGTGTACTTTTTTACAGTCTACATAAACCAATATTTTAAAAACAGATGTTTTTTACTTTTTGTAAATTGTTATTTTAATATAATTGATATACTGTTGTTTTGTTAATAATTTGAATTAGTTGATAACATTACAATATTATAACATTTAATTGTTTCATTTTAACTTTAAAGTTTTAGTTTCTTTGTCATGTTTTTTGTTAATATGTCTATATAGCTTTAGTTGGTTAGAAAATGCAAAATGGCAGCTAGCTGCTCATCACTCGTGTTTAGTGTATATGATCGTGAATGCTCTTTTTCTTTTGTTCTTCGTCTTCCTCTTTTTATGAATGCAGAGAGTGGAGCGGATGAGCGAGAGAAAAGGATCATTTGCAATAAATGTCAGTACAGAGCGTCTTTTGTTTGCGCTCTCGTGGCACGTGGAGAGCCGTACCTGCCAGGTGTGTGAGCCGTGACCCGCGCTCCTCTGTTCTGGGCCGGGCCGAGGCTGTTGAGAGACAAGGGTCTGCCCATCAAAAGCCCCATTCAGGCCGAATCACGGGCAGCACAGTGGAGGACAGTGTCGGCCCTCGAAACGTGACACCCATGACAGCGGCACGGCAAGACCCCGTCGTACAGCTGCTGAAAGCTGCCGGAGACCAGCGGAAGACGGGACACTGCAGCTATTGGGCCTTTTGGATCTCCTCAGTCCTGAAAAAAGCAGGAGGTGATAATAAGAGCGTATTTGAATGCCTGATCATCAGAGGAAAGGCTGCGGAAATGGATTGGCACTTCAAACATCGGATCTGTTGCACACAGGAACAGGTGTGTCTAAAGTCGACACATAGGCTTCTCTTCCTCTAAAGCAGTGCTTCTCAATTATTTTCTGTCGCGCCCCCTAGGAAGAGGTAAAAATTTTGCGTGCCCCCTTCCCCCCATTTTGGAACTTTCGCCTAATTGTTTCCATGGCAACGCGTCATGCTTGTCACGTGACATACCGCAGTCATAAAAAGCGCTGTATAATAGATAATTCAAAATCACCAACTGGTTGGCTCAACTTGTTGAAACCTAAAATAAATCTTATGTGGTTGAAAACACTGAATTGTTGTGATAAATGACAAGCTTTGAGCACGTCTTTTTTGGATCAGTGCCAGATATCGCGTGAAAATACGTGTGAATTGAGCGGTTGATCACGTGACACACATGAACACCTGTGTGATCGTACACGTCAAAGGATGAGAGGATGGCTATCTGAACTTCATATATACTGCTCTTGTTCAGTGCAAGAAAACTCCCTGGCAAAAAAAGCATGTACCCCAGGGTCACTATTTGAGAACCACTGCTCTAACCAGTGCTGTTAAAGCCTTTATGTTCTGATCTGTGCTTTTACACAGTTTACTGCCAATGAGAAGCCATTTCTGATGGACACATTACCCTGAGTGAATCAAGCCAACAGATAGAGTTCAGGTCACTTCAGGTCACTCGTACAGCAAGTAAATAATCTCAAATCAAATAATTATGTTTGTCTTTTATTTATGGCAAACATGGACTAATCAATAACCACAAACTAACTGACTCCTATACTGAATATAAAAACGGTGCATGATTTTCTTTGATTTTCACTCAAAAATTGCTAGTAATTATCAAAAACATGACAGAAAATTAACCATGAAATTTTAAAGTAGACAGATTGATGTAGTAATTTTGGTAAAACATACTCCAACAGTGATATTTAGGCTATTCAACATTATTAGACTATTGCAATATGTAGTTCCTTTGGTTTCACACAAACAGAGAAGTTTAATTGCACTAAATTCAGCTGCGAAACTATATCGTATGTGTGCACCGAAATCATGTTTCAATATTGATCTGTTGGGAAAAGACCAAACATTTCACTCGCAAACAAAGGTTCAAGCTCTAGTGTTGTGGCTTAACGGCATCTTATTGGTTTCTTTCAGAGTTGTTGTGATCATGAGCTCGTTAATCTAATTTCCCTTTGCTATGATTGAATGCTGTGCTCTGCACTTACTTTATAACCCAGATAAATCTGCGGCCTGTCGTCAGAGAAAATGTAATCTGTCACGCGTCAAAGCGACGCTCGCTCGCCTGATGGTAGTTAATGATGATGTCGAAGGGCACGAGCGCCTCTCCGTCTCCACAGCTTTGTTTGCCTTCACCAACACCTGATGCTGCTGAATTAATTAATTGCCTCCAATTAGCCTGTGCGCGGTCGTGCCAGGTGAGTATCTTAAAAAGAGTTATGGGATATTAAAAAGCAGGGAGGGACTACATTAGGGCTGACCTTTTCCTTTAAATTACTGATATTTGAGAGTTAATTCCAAATTCAATGAAAAGCATGGAGCCTTTTTAGTCCTTGCCTTAAAACGGGGCGCTCCTCTGCCAGGAGGTCATTAATTATCATCTTTATAAATTAAATGAAAAAGATGTCAGTGCTTGAATCACACTATTTTTTAATCTACTATCGTGATCACATATTAGTGAATATTGCCAACTAGAAATAGACGCTGTTTGTGACC
Source organism: Rhodeus uyekii (assembly GCA_037043235.1). Classification (NCBI taxonomy): domain Eukaryota; kingdom Metazoa; phylum Chordata; class Actinopteri; order Cypriniformes; family Acheilognathidae; genus Rhodeus; species Rhodeus uyekii. The sequence goes on along the minus strand of JAWRVZ010000157.1, from coordinate 1,175,734 downwards.
TTTCTATGAATTAACTGCACATCTGCGATGGGAAAAGTTCTTTCAGATAGAACTTCAGAGAAATGCAGGGATTGTGTTGATCAATGGTTCTGAACTGGTCGTGACCTATTATTTGGTCATTTTATTTGGACGCTTGGTCAGAAGCCTTTTTAACCCCCATTGGTATCTGTTTTCGACGTTTAGTAGTTCCTCTATGGTTTGCCTTTAGGTCAAGGATCAGAACAAGACATTAAATTGTTTGCATGCATTTGTAAAAGTAGAAATTATTTTTTAAATCTTTATATTTCATAGATTATTTGGAGCACTTGACCCCATTCCTCCAATTAAGAGTTTGTTTTAATCTTATTGTTTCATTAACATGATGTGCATAGCCTACGCTGTCATTTTCTTTGCACGTGAGAGTTCACTAACATGCGGTGACAATGGCGGATGCATTGAGTTTATTTACAATAATACTCTCCAAGAAGACGCTGAAAGATGAACGTGAAGTTAAAAAGGTGCCATCTCTGTCTGAATCTGCTTCACCTTTAAACAAGGAAAGAGAGTGAAGCGGCTCCTGAGGACTTTCCAACACACACATTTCATCACTGGACTGAAGGAGACTTCCGTGACACAAATCGCCAAATCATTTTGTCTCATTATAACTGCTTAAAATACAGTGGTACCTCGAGATACGAAATTAATCCGTTCCGAGGCGGCCTTCGTATAATGAGTTTTTCGTATCTTGGAACACATTTTACATGTAAAATGGCTAATCCGTTCCAAGCCCTCCAAAACACCCCATTAAATTTCATAATAAAGCTAAATTGACCTATAAACAATGAAATAACGTAAAATGTCGAAGCTTACCTTTCGAGTGAGGCTATCTCCGAAAGTGGCGGCAGAGGAGGAGGAGGACAAACGGCAGATAACATACATACGTACGTACACTTAACTTTACGAAAACACAAAAAATGTAAAGTTTCGGGTGCGGAGCAGCTGAGCTAAAGCACGCCAGCACGTACGTATAGAAGATGCATGATGGGAGGGATGCTGTCCAATTAGAGAGAAGGATCTCATGGCTTGGCTAGCATCAGGAACCAATGGGAGAGCAGGAGGATGGTGGCGAGTCTACTATAACTAAGATGGCGGCGTGCAGCGCGAGTTTCAAAATTGTTATGGGGCGAATCCCGGACTTTCAGAAACCTTTCGTATCTTGAAAAATTTTCGTATGTAGAGCAGTAAAATTTTCGTCTTTGCTTTCGTAACTTGGATTTTTCGTAAGTTGAGCCTTTCGTATCTTGAGGTACTACTGTACTCTGGTCATATGCAAGACATCATTCGAAATTGTAAAGGGTCTATTTTTATTTGTGTACACTCACAATAACAGCAAAAATATTGTGCTTTTGTAAAATAAAGAAAAAAACAGGTTGCCAATTTCTGCCGTCCTGATTTGTAAAGTTTGTGGAGCGCGTCACAAAAATGAGTCGATGAATTCAGCGTATATCGGCTACTAGCAAACTCTTGCCTGCCGTCTGAACTCTTATTTTGGGTTGGTGCGGAGATCATCTCTTCTACTTCTGCTCTTTTTCCTGTTATGGTTAGCAAACAACATTGCATTGCCTCATGAGTCCACCTGTGACTGACTGTATTCGTCGACTGACAGTATAACAGTCCATAACGTGACGAATATATATGTTGTTACACCCCTAGTGAATAGTGTAAAATGAAATAATATAATATAGTAAAATATTATACAAAACCATAGCCAAACATATGTAATAATGGCCAAGTTACACCCCAATATATGTGTCTGTGTTTGATACTAAAGGATTCTCATTGAAAGCAAAGGACTACCCGCAAGTCGAATAATGCTGCTAAAGTGGAACCCTGTACGCTAAAAATTGATGCCAAGTGCCCATATGTGATGAGTTCAGAGTGAGAACATGTTGATATAATACTACATGATTAATACAGATAAAGATAAAAAATGCAATTCATATAGACAATGACACGACAATACATCTTCTTTAATAATCATGTCTGGGCATAAAATCTATAATAATGGAAAAATCTTAGAAAAGAATTATAGCATTATTAAATATGTTTGACATAAACTAATCAACAGAATCAAACTCAGTTCCTACATGTTTGAACACTTTTCATATTATTGATCATTTTAGTACTTTTGTCCACTTGATGTCCATTGTAAAATCTGAATGAATTCTGTTCATATTGGGGAGCCTCGGACAGCCACGAGAGCGGCTCTCGCACACATCTGCGCATCCTGACCGGCATGCATTTATTTATCTCTTATGTTTCCTTATTCGGTTTGACGAATGAGTGACAGTTTGACACCTCATTCAGCAAGATTAATAGAACGACACAATATTTACGTCGCCGAGACAGCCAATTATCCCACCATCTATCACCAAGATTATCTTTCTGATTGAAAACTACTCGTCCATGTAATCAGAATTATTTGGAATTAGTAGGAAATTTACGGCTTCATGTGTCATTTTTTTCTTGCTGGTGGTAAATTAGAAATATTAGATACATAAAAAGAATGCAAGATGGGGAGTAGCCTATATAACAGGCCAGAAAGAATGCCATTGGTTTTATTTCATTGCCTGGAAGAGAGTCTGTATGAAACACGCAGCTTGACAAGTGAAGCAGACACAAAAACTAATTCCTGGCTGATATTGACTTTTGGATGACATTAAAAGGGTGATGATTTGTTTATTGCCTTTAATTCCTCATTAGTTGTTTATCAGAGGCGATTACAAACAAGATATTATTTCTGAGATGTGCTCTTTGTTCATGGAGTGATGCTAAAATACTGATATTCTTCGAATAGATTCCTAATATATTTATTTCATTATTAGTTCATACAATCAGTCATCCAGTGAATTTTGTCATTTTTGTTGTTTTATCATACACCAATTTTTAAGGTTCGGTGTTGTGTTCAGATAAAACACAATGCTCTTGTATAATAAGGGCCTAGGAGCATTTCATTCAATTACTTGGTAAAAGTATTGATCTGATAGTAAAAAATAAAAAAAATTATATATATATATATATATATATATATATATATATATATATATATATATATATATAGAACATTAAGTTTTTAAGCCATCTCTATTGTGTTCCTATATTAGATGAACTTCTAATACAGCCTTTTGTAATATGATTTTAATTGTGACGTTTTATCCCCTTAGTCTCTCTGGCACCAGAAACCCTTTGGCATTAAGTGTGGCTTGCTTTTAAAAATAGCAGAAATTGTCACATGTAAGCATGTCCGCATGGTTCAGTATCGACGCCAGAGATCTGTAAATAGGATTAGCTCATCCCGATATAGAGCTTTCACAACTAGTTTGTTTATTTTTATCTTCTTAATAGGAAGGTTGTCTCTTTAAAGGGTGCCAAAATTATCCTGCAAATCGCTGACAAAGAAAAATGAAAGGTCTCTAACGGTTATTATAAGCAATCTGTCTGCATTGTGGCACAACGTGACTGCTGCGCTTGCGATACCAATGGGGTGACCTCACCGAGATGTGAGTTGAAAGTCAGCAGTTCATCTCGAAGCCCAGAGAATCTGGGGCGCAGGTGACTAACATTCTTACACATGCATAACATTTGTCTCACTCTACATTCATTCATTCGATGGATTGTTCAAGAAAGACTCACAAATCAATCTCAAACTCATGATTTATTTGTTTATCTATACTTTAGGCTAGTGAAACTTTAATCAGTGTCAGTGAAAGCTCCTCGTATGGCAATATGTCTCCATTGTCTTCATTTTTAAGCAAATGTTTGGTTGTCGCTTTAAAAAAATGGTATGCCAATTTTTTCTCGGCACATATGCATTCTTTAGGCGGATAGTTTGATGGAAACAATTCCTAAATAAATTCCACCATGCACAATAAAAAAAAAAAAGTTAATGTGATTGATTGTGATTGGATAACTGGACTAACCAGCGGACCAATGACATCGCACCATCTCAAATTTTGTTTGATCATAATAATTTTGTTTGATTCCTCCAGAAGCGTTTCACACGACTGTGTTCCCAAACACCAGCATCTGAACGGAAGAAAACATGACAGCGCTTTTTTGTGTTTAGTCATACTCAGCTGGGATGAAAATGGTACTTTAGTCAGAAAGATTAGTGTCTTTGTTTGGTACTGTATATACAAACTATTGTGCTGTTTCTAGGCTTTAATGGAAGATAAAACTGAATGTCATCAGTGTAATAGAGGTTACATTAAAATTAAAAAAGGACTCAGCAGAATTTGAATTAAAAAATAATAATAACGGCCCAAAACAGAACCATGGGGTACACCACACTCTCTACAGGAGAAGATCAATCTTTAAAGGTGCCTTTGGAGAGTGTCAATACTAGCAATAAGATCAGTATCAGCAACAGTTTCAAATAAAGTTGATAAAAATGGGAAATTTTTTTAGAATTAACATTTCGATTCATGTCATTATTTCCTTTTTTAAACCTGAAAATACTAATGGACAAAAAAGAAAGAAAATGAAAGTAAAATGTAAAATATATATATATATATATAATATTACAAATATCCTAAATTTTGTTCTGAGTATGAAAAAGTCATACAATTTGGAGTTTTCATTTTTGGGTGAAATATATTTTGGAGATTTCCATTTATCTTTTTAATAGTCCACTTTATTCATTTTACTGACTATAAGTAACTTTACAACTACATGCCAAATAACTCTCATTAGAGTATTAGTACACTGTCTGGTTAACATTCGATAGCTCTTTATTATGACGCTCCAAAACAAACATTCTACAGTATATACTCCCTGTTCAGTTCAGCCTGTTGGTTATCATCTTTATTTAATGTGTTGTTTATCACCTGTTTACTCCTAGCGATCACCTGCGTTTATTTTTAAAGACTGTTCAACGTATTCCTTTTTTGTGTGCGTTGCCTATTGTTCGACTCGTGTAGGAGGATGAGTGAGGTCTCAAGGGTGGCACTGAGAGCTTAGGGAGCCAGGGTGGCACTGCCTTCTATGGTTGCACCGGGAGCATGGGATTCCAGGGTGGCACTGCCTTCCAGGGCGAGGCTGGGAGTTCAGGTGTCCTCCATTGCCCCACCGAAAATGTTTTTTGGGGAAATTCCTGGGTCAAGGGTAGTGTTTAGCTCAGGGGTTAGGAAGGACTTTGGAGTGGGCTCAGGGACCAGGACTAGAGGGGTAGTCAGAGAAACGCCAATGTTTAAGATCTGGTTTGGGGGCCGGAAACAGCAGGCGCGGGCATAACAGAGTGCTCAGGCACCATTTAAGGCAGTAGGGGGCACTCAGGCACTGGAGAGGACTCGGGCACTAGGCGGCGCTCAGGAGAGGGCTTGGGGACTAGGCTCGGGGACTAGGTGGCGCTTGGAAGAGGGCTCGGGGACTAGGGGGCACTTGGAAGAGGGCTCGGGGACTAGGCGGCGCTCGGAAGAGGGCTCGGGGACTAGGCGGCGCTCAGGAGAGGGCTCGGGGACTAGGGGGTGCTCGGAATAGGGCTCGGGCACTAGGGGGTGCTCGGAAGAGGGCTCGGGGACTAGGAGGTGCTCGGAAGAGGGCTCGGGGACTAGGCAGCGCTCGGAAGAGGGCTCGGGGACTAGGCGGCGCTCGGAAGAGGGCTCGGGGACTAGGGGGCGCTCGGAAGAGGGATCGGAGACTAGGGGGCGCTTGGAAAGAGGGCTCGGGGACTAGGCGGCGCTTGGAAGAGGGCTCGGCGACTAGGCGGCACTTGGAAGAGGGCTCGGGGACTAGGTGGCGCTTGGAAGAGGGCTCGGGGACTAGGGGGCGCTTGGAAGAGGGCTCGGGGACTAGGGGGCGCTTGGAAGAGGGCTCGGGGACTAGGCGGCGCTTGGAAGAGGGCTCGGGGACTAGGGGGCGCTTGGAAGAGGGCTCGGGCATAGGAGAGAGTGCTTTGAAGCCGCCTGCAGACTTTTTGCTGTTGTGTGTGAAGCCCACACACACAAGAGCACTGTGGTCATCACGGCCTTACATCACTAGTTAGTTTGCTCGATGAGGAAAGCAGAAGAGTCGTGGGCACGGAGGCCAGATGGAAATGAGCAGTCGCTGGTGCAGACTGACAAATAGCGGGTGTGGATGTAGACTGACGAGCAGAGGGTGCGGGTAATGTGGATGAAGAGGACAAGACAGGCTGGAGTGACTGTTTGGACTGGAGGTAGGCACTCTCCAGACACTTAATAACAGCTTCCTGCCAGTTCAGTCCTGTGGTGTCTGGGAGGTTCACAGGATGTTAGTAATTAGCTCCGATCCAAAACAGTGACTTTATTGTCTCGTCGTCCAGAGAGGTTATGATGGCGAGACGGCTCTTTCAGTTATTTTAGGCAACCGACCCTATCCGTCAATCTGTTAGGGGTGTGTGTAGGAGGATAAGAAGGCCAGAACAAGAAGTAAACTGAAATCCACTTTAATTAGAAACTCAAATCAAACACTTTTCAAAATGCAAAACAAAAGGGCACATCTTGTACAAAACGAGAAATATATTGTACAACAAAAATGAAACACTATAGTAAACCTTAACATGACCATCGATGGATGAAGACAGAGGGAAACACAAGGAAATATATACACAAGAGGTTGATTACACTCAGGTGAAAAGACTGATGAGGTGATAACGAGACATTAAAACTGGAAGAATCATGGAAGGAAACAGGAAGTGGGTTGTGAATCCTATACTCCGCTAAATATGAAACATTACAATATTTGTAGATTGTTAGATTAAGGTTAATTTTAGTAGAATAAGTTGACACGTACTTGCAAATTTACTTTACTAGAATGTCTAAAGTAGTTATTTAAACTTAATAATTTGTTAAACATAAGAACTCAATTTAAATGTCTTGTAATTTTTTAACACATGTTGTGTATTCAGTTGGAGTTTAGTTTTCCAGCTGATGAAACATTATACATATGCACACACTGTATATGAATATTGTTTTTCGAGCTGTTGTTATTCCCCTCCGTCCACCCCAGAGACTAAATTAACAGTTTACCCACATGCCTCCTTCTGCCCTCTTCATGCCCTGAGTGGCATTTGTATTCTGATAGTCTGTGTAGCTGCAGTGCATGTTGTGTGTGAGACGCTGCTGAAACGTTGCATATGTAAATAGCCAGCGCAGCGAGAGGCCGCTGAATGAAGACTTCCTGCAGTGTCTAACTGAGACTTCCTGGTGTGGTTGCCACAGCGAGGTTGCGACCCCGAAACATGGCACAGAGCGCGTGTCTGTCTGCCTGTCTGTCGAGGGCTCTTCAGAAAGGGGAAGAGAGTAATAAAAGAGGAGGAAACGCCATTCGCTTCCTTGCACTTGTTGCTGATAAAGAACTTTGTCAGAGACAGAAAAGCTTTACACAAACTAATTAGCATGTGGAAGCGAGCTTATTATGCATTCATATTTTAAATGCGACTGCTTGCTTCAGAGAGCAGTATTTCAATTAATTTGTTATGAACCCATACACACAAAATACAGAAGATATATTGCAGTATCAACGTAAAATTAAAGATTTTTGAATAGTTTGGTCATTGAGTCCTTTGTCTAATTTTCATTAGCTATTAAATGACAAAAATGTAACTGTGTACAATGTTATTTGGGATCAGATATTAGCTCTTTTTCACTGCAATGCAAGTTCGGCATCACTGTGGCCAAAACATCTTCTGAATAACTGAATAACACAGCAAATATCGCAAACACACAAGTACCAACAAGGTTTGTTCTCATGTGTGACACAAGCATGTTTGTCGGACTATCCGTACATAAAAATGGGATTTTCTTTTAAAATGGAATGTAATGAAGTGGAATTTATCCACAAATGTTGATAAAAAAGGAATGCATGAAGCTAGAATAAAAACATTTTTCGTTTTTTAAATCAAAGGTTCCGTTCTTTTTTTTTGATATATGGCATGTTTAGATATTCATACAAAAAATATTCTGGGAGCCATGAACATTTTGTGAAAATTATCAAAATTCTGGCAACCATTTACAAAAACGTTGGCAGAGAAAGAGTGCAGACACTTCTTTCTTAAACTTAAAAAAAATGCTACAGAACCCACACTTTTGAATGCTAGTGTATCTAAATAAAAATCTAGAATAAAATTTAGAATAAAAATCTAAACAATGACAGAATTTTCCTCTTGGGGTGAACTAAGCCTTTAACATACCCTTAAAGTGGCTATCCGAATCAAAGATTTCCAAAACACACTGAATTCAAGCTAAAGCACATCAGCTCACAATCAAAAAAAGAATTTAGCTCTTAATTTTACACTTGACATGTTTCGAGTAGGCGCTCTACACAGCGGCCCAGCATTGTGGAGCACAGGTCTACTTCTAAGAGAAAAGTTGTAGGGGATTTCTCTGGTTTTCATCTCCTTGCCTGGGGAATCTCGGTGGGTAGGACTCTCATTTCCTCATCAAACACTGGGCGAGTGATTCGGAATATTTATGAGGCTCCCAATTTAAGTTAAACATTTAACAAAAAGAAAGCAATTGAAATTATACAGCAGAAAGAGTTAAGGTCCCCGTAGGGGGCTGCGGTAAAATTTGAACTAGAAACACTCAGGTTAAATTAAAGCAGGAATCCAGTGAAATGAACCGTAGAGTCCTGTAATCTTTCTCAGTCTAGATTTAGAGGGCATTACCCAGTCAATAAAATGTAAATTCTCAGGCGCTGATCACATTTGATTGTGTTTGGACAGTCGCTTTGAGGGATGGAGATACAATCAAAGCCGTCTTAAAGTAGCGCTCTAAAAGGTGTTCATTACTAGCGCTCTCTAAAATGACTGCTTCTGGAGGCTTAGCCGTGTCAAAAACAGGTTGCGATTTGACAGGATAAGGTCAACCGCTTTAGCAATGCCACCGATTATCCGGGTCCGATCTCTGTTATTTCCCGCCTGCGCTCCCTTGAGGATCAGAGGAGTGAATGTTAGAGAGGGTCACGGTATGAGAGACGGCTGTCGGCTACCGTTTAATCGTCTTCCCGGAGGGATTTCTCCACATCTATGAATCAGGTGGAGCGGGAGAGATGAATTCAACTGGTTTGATCACCTCCATGATAGAAGGTGTCTGACTAGATTTAAGGGCATGAAAATTACAGGCTGAGCAGTGACTGTGGGATTGAGGCTGGTTAGATGTCTCAAGAGAGTCCAGTTATCAGTGAACTACAGGGTACTCGAATATGAGGGGTGAGACTGAGTTGTTACCCATTTTCATGCATGCATATTAACTATTTTGCCTGTGACGGTACTGTGCCACTACAGAAATAAGGATGTGTGAAAATATGCAGCGCTAAATCATTTGTGAAACAATGACCACAAATAACACAATTTTAAGTCCACGCCAGCAAAAAAAATTACATTGAAAAATATAATTTTTACTCAAATTAAAATGAACGCCATAGAAGGGCTACTGGCTCTAAGGGCATTTCAAAAACAATCCCCAAAAGACACCCAGAGTTAAGCGCACAGTTATAACACTAAGCCAGATATTTTCAATGAGTAAGCAGTGAAAACTCTGGAGCTGAAAGAGTGGAGGCTGTTGACTCACAGTGTACTTGTGTTGTCTGCCTGGCCTTCAGGGCATCGTCTGACGGTCGGTCTGCGTTTCATAGCCTCAAGGAATCATATGCTGCCTTCTGTGGTGTGTTTGTCCATCTGTATCTCTGACAGCACGACTGAGTTTATCTTTGCAAGCATCAGGTGCCAGAAACCGAGGAGGATGCGTTGGGATCCAAGATTCCCAAGATTACGGAAAGCCTGATCCAATTTCAACTCGATTGCAGTATTAAAGCAATGGAAAAATCAATTAGGCTCAGCTTTAATATGTTGCATCAGGTAGAAATTGCTCTTTGTGTGTGCAATCTCTGACACTTTAAAAATCTTCATTTGGAAACCACAATTCACTGGAAAAGTCATGGGACTCATAAAAGGTGAGGAAACACAGACAGACAGATGGATAGACGGACAGATGGACGGATGGATGGATAGAAATGCCATTCCTATACTAACAAGGATGGCAATCAATAATGGTCCAGCTTGGCAAAATCATTGAGTGTTGTGTTGTCATGGCTGAGCAGTTATCAGGGATAGAGCCAATCCAACAAATAAACAACAAGATGAACGTATTCATGACCGCTGCCACAAAAACAATGCAAAGCTTTTCCTAACAGTGTTAAGACAAGATCAGACACAATGCAAAGGAACAAAGAATGTAGCGGGACTAAGGAACTAAACTAGAAACAGGTGGCACTAATCAGAAACAAATAACAACATAATTAGAAGCTATGGCTGCCTCCAAAAACGTATGCAGCTGATATGTTGCCTCAGGTAAGGACTGTTTTTGAAACAGTTTTAAACTGTTTAATCTTCAGCTTTAGTGAAAACTAAGTGAATATTTAACTAGAACAATAATAATGTGTCGCTAGATGTCACATCAGAAGTGGAAAAGGTTGGTCAAACAGCAAATTTCTTTCGTTATCTAGCACAACTGTCCCCGAATGGAACGTGCAGGATTGTGGGATAACAATGGCAGCGAAGGATGCATCTTTGCAGCCTTCAAAAATCCATCTGTTGAAGGAATCTCAGGAGACAGGAAGTGAAGCTAACATGGAATTCGGATGGGCCTTGATGCACTCCTATCTTGGTTCATCAACCAAAGAAAACAGGAAAATAAAAACACAAAAAATTAGAACAAGGATTCCATGGATCCAATGAGCACAAAATTAAAGTCTTAGAATAGAAATTCACAGACAAATCATGACAAAGTGTATATTTAGAGTTTTTTTGTTGTTGTTGTTGTTGTTTTCCCCCCTGAAAGATGCAAATCTGTATCAGGGAATTCACACACTGAAACGAGCTATATGTGTCCTCTGATGGATAGTAATGGGAGAAAAACTTTTTGAAACTATGAATCAATTGAACCAATAGCTTTGCAAAATGATTCATGGTTTCAAAGTGCAATTATCAAATCATCTAATATCAGTAAATATGAAGTGTCTGTATAATTTTAATTAATTGTAGGGCTTGTTTTGTTTCTATAAGGGAGAGCTTGGTCCAATAAGAGACTAATAACTACAACTTTTTCAATTTATTTTGCAAACGTGTCATTAAATATGTCTACACATATTTATGTCTACACTTTCAGTGTTTTGAAAGCCTACATAAATATTGAGGGAACGTCCTGCACTTGATGTGCTATTATAACTATAGCTAGAACTATAACTACTAACTATTTTTGGTTCAGGGATCTTTTGTGCAGTGGAAAGACTCCATGGATGGTAAAGGTTCTTCATGGAACCACGGTTGAAAATAAAGCACCTTTATTTGTATGAGTGCATGAAAAGACACTGATGTCCAGTGAAAGGGTTTCTCATCCACACTGACTTTACAATAATGAAGGACACAGCATTATTATACAGAGCATGTTGGTCCAACATTGAAAGAGGTTTGAGATGCTTCCTGATTTACCTCAGTTTGACGCTTATCTGTGAGTTTTAAAACAAGCTTTTGATCAAGAACCCAGTGACCTCCGGGTAAGCGGCACCATCGTCTGCATGTTGGCAGTGGCACAGATGTCTTTTTAAAAGCAATAGGTTTGCAATTAGCTGACACGGCGAGTGGGTTTTGCAAGCTGTCCTATTCTGGGACGTGGGCGGATGGGCTGAAATGGGAATGGAACTATTGATCCGCTGGTTGAGAATGATGCACATGGACTATTTTTGGGGGCAGAGGGGAATTCGCAACCGTCGAGAACATTATGTCGCGTGACGTAGTCAAGCTCTACAAAATCAACTCGATATTGGCAGCAAAGCAAAAAGCCTGCTACATCTCGTGACCTCTGTGCTTCATGAGCACAAATACATTCCCCTTTGCTCCTCTGGAGCTGATGTGGGACAACTGTAGTCACCGCACACAAACCTGAGCCAGCAAACTGGACATGCAAGTACAAGTCAGCTGAAGCTGTATTTAACTCCATCAACCTATTTTTACTTCACTTTGTAACCTATCAGCATAAATTGATCTATCATGAACTGGTTCAGTCTTGCTGCAAACAGTCCATTTGCACCTGATCGGTGAAGAGAGTTTGCCGGTTCAGCCAATGGCAAGCATGTGAGCAAGCAGCAGTAAAAGCAGATGATTGCATGTGTTTGATTTTGACGGCCTGCAGCGGGCCTCAGGCTTTCCCAGGAGTCTCTGCTCTGCCAGCTCTCCACATGTGGCTGCTCACGGCAGACATTAGGCGGTTAATGCTGAACTAGTTTAGTGATATCACATGCAGGGTTATTGACCACATCCTCCTCCTCATAGTAGATGGTTGAGCTTTTAGATGTGTATCTGTGCCAGTGTAAAACCTTCTCTGTCTTAAGCAAACATTGTCTAATCAGTCATGGGAATGCTCAACCAATATGAATCAATTTGGAAAAGAACACTTTCCACATTAGCGCTGCTGTCAAGCACAAATTACAGTGGAAAGCATGTTGATGAAATGAGCTGATAGGAAAAGGTTTGACTAAAGGATTGCTAGACATTAATGAATTTTAAGGGTGTGTGCTGGGTGTTTCAGCCATTGATTCCTGTAGTGTTGTGTATGGTGAAGCACTCAGATCGAAGGGTTTTAATACCCGGCCACTGGCTCTCTGAAACTGAGGCTGACAAAAAGAGTCCGGAGAGACAAGAGCAGTCGACAGGAGCGTTGGGACTTTACCACTGCAGTATTAAAGGGGTTCTACTATGCTTTTAACATTTTCAACTGTAATGTTGCTGTTTGAGCATGAAAAAGCTCTGCAAAGCTCCAAAGTCGCTCCAGTAGGAGTTCTTCTGTATATCAGTGTCACTGTTTCTGAACTCCCTGAATCGCCTCCATTGTAGTCTTGAGTTTTCTTCCGGGAACAAACACATCATAATATTCCTTATTGAAATCATTCATATGCAGAATAAAGGAGCAGGGACTTTATGGTATACACTTCCCAAACACAGCCGACCAATCAGAGCACATTGTGCTTTTCAGGAAGAGGGGCTTCATAGAGACAGGAACTAAACAGAGCGTTTCTGACAGACTGGGAAAAGATGAGCCGCAACAATGAGATTATGGGCAAAACGGTCAACATTCAAGCAGGAAACCTGTTCGAGTAGAGTCCATAAACAAGACTTTGAAAAAGGGAATGATAATGAACACTGTAAAGCTCAGGCCCACACAGAATCTGCTTCCATTCA